>VDFB02091070.1:0-20676 GCA_007258455.2 Sequoia sempervirens
TTCCTTTATATTCATTTAATGGCTGATTTGTAAGTTCTCTTTATGGATACTTATTTAGAATCTTGAGATGGTAATTGTTTTAGTCATTAAGTAGGTTGGTTTCTTTTATTTGGAACTGCGAATAGATAATTGTTGTCATTGCTATGTTGCTGATTTTATGAAGGTGATTTGCGTACCACTATAAGGGGGTTCTTGTGAGGAGAAAATTGAGGTCTCCCGTGGAATACCTAGTTGGTGGCTTTTGGTTTTATTAAGTGATTTTGTTGAATTAAAGGTTGATTTTCTTTTGCGTTTCCCTATTTGAGGTGACACCGTTGTTGATTTGTGATTAGTGTCTTATGGCTTAAAAACATCAGATTATATCTTCACTTCGCAATATTGTGATATCCTTAAATGTTGGAAATGATTGATCTTAAAAAATCATGTTCATTTTAGATTGTTTCAAGTTACTTCTTATTGAATGAATGGTTATATTGTATTTGAATGTGTGGTTTTATGGATTGTTTTGATAGACCCTTTCAATGTGACTTTTCATGAGTTGATTTTGAGTTGGAGATTTTCTCTCATTTAATTTATGTTGCTATTTGTTGGGAACCCATATGTTTTCTTTGGTTCTTTACCCTAAGTGGTAAATCGGTTAATGTTATCATTGTCATGATTGATGGTTCTGCTTGAGTTGTTAATGAGTCAAATTGAAAAGTTCTTTGAGTTATGGGTATTCTGAGAGGAGAAAATAGAGGTTTCCCTTGGATTTCCAAGTTAGTTCATATCGAAGATGTTGATGTTGTTTGAATGGAGTTGTTGATCTTATTTTGTTGTATTCACTCATTATATTTGAATTGAAAATAGTTCTTGTGGCCTTGCAATTATTGTTGTCAGTTATTTGATGGGGAAACCCTAGTGTAAAGTTTTTTTAGAGTCTTCCAGAGGCTTGCTTTTTTTATTGTTTGTCAATGTTCCTCATTTTTATGTGCTCTTGACATGGCAAAGTATTGGTATCAGGATTTTGAAAGGGTTGTACGAGAATTGTTGAGACTCTGATTTTGTACTTGTTAGCGAGATGGGTAATGCCTCGCACACTTTTATGTTGTGATTCTTTGTTCAAATTATGATGGTACAACCCTTGGTTTTTATGTTGTTGGGTCTCTAGGGAGAGTGGCTCCTCATGGGGGCTGGCGCCCTGTTTAAGGAGAAGGGCATAGGATAACCCACGAGTGAGTTAGTAATTAAGTGAAAACCTAATAATTAGCTTAGGAGGGTTGGGTAGTAATATTATTATAAGATTAAAAAATGGATGCCTCGTCTTCATTAGTGCTTCCGCAGACTAATGGAAGGCTGAGAAGGCCGTGGTTGGCAAGGTCATGACCTCGTCTTCACGAGAGGTTTACGGCTCCGCATGAGTCACCCTATGGACCGGCGACTCCAGTTGGGAGGAAGGGCACAAGAAAGCCATAGATGGGACCAGCGCCTCCATTTGGGAGGAAGAGCACAGGATAGCCCATGTAGGACTATGCAATGACACTCTCCCCTAGTTGCCCAGGTGTTTTACTTTATTGTGTTCCTCTGGAAGTATGTTATGAGAGTGGGTTTAGATTGTGGTTGAATGGACTTATATTGATTTTAGGAGTATTGCCTTGATACATCTTTGGTGTACTTTGTGGTTTTGTATGATCTCATTGATATTTGACTTATGACTTTGTACTCTTATGGTGCTGTGATATGATGTTATTGTATTGTTTAATTGCAATTTGGAATTGTATTATGTTTATTAATTCAGTTTGATTTGGAAGTGTTTCATGATCATCTTTTGGTTACTTGTTTACTGGTCATTGCTTTGATTTATGTGATGGGATTCATGACTTTAAGTTATTATGTTGACTCATGAATGTTGTTAATTATGTCATTGTAATCCTTGAGTTTTATGATACTTTTGTATGTTGTTGAGTCTTGTGGTTCCTTGTTTGGATGTTCTTGGTTGAGGTCTCTTTCTTGTCAGCCCTTTAGCACGGGGGGTGGGTCTTCAGACCCACGTGGTCAGGTGGAACGTGCTAAGCACCCCATTGGGTACCCAGTCAAGGATCGAGAGGTGCGGATTGGTGCTGTTGTGGCAATTCCAAAGTTGTATTTGTCTTGGAGCCAGTTATGATACTTTGTATTCATCTATTTATTTGTATCATGTTATCTTGTGTATGGTTTCCATTTATGGTTGGAAACACTTTTGTATCATTGTAGCTCTAGAACATTGTACTGTAATGTAATGTTAAACTCGGTGTGGTTATTGGCCATGGCAGTTGTTATTCATTGTGTTGAGTTAATTATGTATATGTTGTACTTACTCAAATGGTGTCTTATCAATGCTTTATCATGTATGTATTATATTTGTTAATGTTTATTTTGTTATGGATTATATCTTTGGCTTTTATTCTTTATTGTCGTTGTGTGGATCTAAGTCTCGTAATGACTCCTCGTGTACCCCAAGGGATGTATGTGTTAGTGAATCTGCTTAAATGAAATTCATGTCATGACTTAATGTGTATTACATGTATGTTATGTTATCTTAAAAAAAATAAAAAAAAATTGTAGTGATTATTGTTTATTTGTCCTTTGGGGTTCACACGGCGGGGCGTTACAACATGGTATTAGAGCCTAGTTTCATACACTGGGCACTATGTGTGCTCACTATGTAACCTTGCGCTTAGACCCGTGAGTCTTGAGTTTCACTTTTCTTTTGTCATTGTTGTGAACCTGAGTTTCTTCTTTTAATTGGTGTCGGGTCGATGGTGCAGGAAACTGATGGGAAAGGATAGGACCCTCGGTGTAGTGCGCAATGCACCGATATCCTTCCTGTTGGGGATGCTCTATGGACCCTTGAGTTTTAATGTGACGTGTTTCTTGGTGATGTGTTTTATGTGTGTGAATATGTCAAGTGTGCGTGGAATTTGCGATTTGGTTGTCCTTGAGTGATGAATTATGTTTTCTTGAATCTGTGAAGGTGTAAAATTTTACCCTTTTTATTGAAACTCATGTGAGTTTTGATGTTGAATAATGGTTAAAGTGGAGTTCTTTGTGTGAAAATTATGAGTTTTAATGAAAATGTAAGGTTTTGTGGATAATTATTCTATGATTTTTAGCAAAATATAGTATCCAGAGCCTAAGATGCAACTTGAATTATTGGTACTAATGTGCAATGCTCTATGGTAGCTTTTGAGTTATAGGAAGTGAGCTTCAGAAAGCATAGTGACGAAGGTAATGTAATTGTAATATGCAGGTATAAATACTTATAATGTCAAGTAGTAATTCATTTTGATATAGTAGATGAATTAGGTTTATGGTTAGTATCCTTATACGAATATTTCCTAACTAATTAGAAGAAAATTGTTTACGAGTTACTAGAATTGTTTTGACTATTATGTGTGGTTTGGTTGGAGGGACAGTGTGGTATCACTCACTTGTGAGTGCCCTACTATGCTGGGAGTTCCTCTCATGATGTATTTGTGATATATATATGTATTGTGCACAACGTTTGTTTGTATGCAGGATTGCAGGAACTAAGTCTTGATTCCACCTGCATTGTTAGGACAGGGCGAGCATTATATACACCCAATGGGTTTGACGTTGAACATAGGAGCTGACAAGAAAGTTTCCCCAACCTAGTTCATCATCTATCCTGGTGTTTGACCAAATTGGTCTGGGTGCAACCCCGTCACCATTTTTGTTTTGGTATCCTTTCCTTAATTTTGGTTTGTTTAATTTTCGTTGTTTACTTGATGACGTTTAATCGATGTTTTAATTTATGGTGTTGATGTGCTTATGATCATTGATATTGTTGTGTTACCATGTTTATGATTGAGCTCGACTTCCAGGAGTAAGTCGATGTCTAAGGGGGGGAGGATGTAATGCCCCTCCGTGTCGGTTGTTTTGGACTTGTGTGTGAGTATTTGTGTGTGCTTCATTGATTACTATGTTATTTGATTGTGTGAAAAAAATATAATATGTTAGTAATCATGTTCAAATAATTAATTAAATCATAAGTGATTTGCAAGGTTATTTAAAATATTATTAGAAATTAAAATAATAATCAATTAAATTAAATCAAATGATTTAGAACAAATGATCAAATTAAACTAATTCATTAAAAGTAAAAGTGATATTATTAGATAAATTTATTTAAATTGTTGAAGTTAATAATAATTATGAACAAAATAATCTTGAAAAGATGATTATTATAATAAGAAATTTAAATGGATAAGGAGATAGGAAGCTGAAGTGTTTTAAAGCAAGAAATGAAACTACACCTATAGAGCATTTGGAAGTCGAAGAGAACTGGAGAATATGAAAAAAATAAAATAAAGAAAGCATAAAGTAATTAATAAATAAATAATTATTGAAGTAGTTGCGAAAATATTAAATGTGTTTTGAAGAAAATTTTGCAAATGGTTGATTGTAATTATTTTAATGTGCATGTATTTAATTAATTTAAGTATTTGTGGAGATAAATAAATAAACAAATAAAAAGCTCAATTTTGTGGATTTGAATGTATTTAAATTTTATTTTTGGAGAAGTGACTTTTGGTATCCACAGGAAGAGGAAATGGAAGAGAATTTTTGTGTGTGATTTTATTTGGGGGATTTTGTTGGTAGGGGGGATTGGATTCTCTTTACAACAGAATTTGGAGAAATTTGGATTCACTTTTCTTTTGTCATAGATTTGCATTCTTTTTCTATTATTATTCTGGTGAATTCGTTGAAGAATAAGATATAAGTTTGAGGAAGGATCTGGGAGCTATTGCTGGAAATAATTGTTAGCGGAGGATTGGATCAGCAAGAAGGAGAAAGCTTCTACAGTTTTCTCCAGGCACAGGACACCAGGTTCTCCTTCTTTTAAATTATTTTCTTTCTATAGTATCAAACGAAATAAGAATTCTTTCTTGTGAATGAAATTTTCTCCTGGATTTGAAATTTAATGCATAAAGAAGATTCTTGAAAATGTTTGGAACTGTTGCCTAATTAAATGAATTTTGGTTGGGTTTGGGAATAAACACTGTTACTGTTGTATTGTACTCGGAAAAGAAATAATTTTCTTAAATATGAACTTTGTATCTGTATATTTTTGCCTTGTTTATATATACATTATGTTATCAGGCTCTGTATTCGAAATATATAAATACATATATATATGTATAAATATATATATAGATAAATATATATATATACATATATAAATGTAATTATATTTATGCATTTATATTTATGAAAATTCATTAACCCTGTTTAAATTTTAATTTTGTTTTTAATATTTGTTTTGGGCCGACCAAATGGTGGTTCGGCTTCGGCCGCACCCACCATTTAGCCGTCTGTGGCTTCGCGCGGCAGTCCTTCGGACTGTTGTGTACAGTCCGTAGACTGTCCACGGCAGTCCGTCGGACTGCTGTGACAGTCCGTGGACTGTCCGCAGCGGGAGGGCCACTATTTTTTTTGTGTGTATTTTTATTTTGAATGGGGTTTCAATATGCATTTAATTTAAAATGAAAATTCTTTTCTTAAATGATAATGATTGATAAGTATTTAAATATATATATATATATATGTATATATATATATATGTATATATATATTTATATATATATATGTATATATATATTTATATATATATATATATATGTATATATATATTTAATTATTTATTAATTCATATAATGATATTCTGTAATTCATAATTGCATTGTTAATTATTTCTGTTTGTAAACAGAATTCTTTTGTTTCTTATATGAATAAAATAAAATTGTAATATAGTGAAAACATGAAAATAGAAGGAATTTCTATTAATTTGTTGAATTATAAACTTGAAATGATAATATAGTAAAAAGGCAGATTGTGAATATATATCAGCACTGATTGTTTAATTTTTTATTTTAATGTGTGTATGGTAGAAATGGAATTTAATATAGAATTGAATAAGTTATATTTTTGTGAAGTTAAGTCTTGTAGACTTGTTAGATTCTTAGAACATATCTATTCTCTTTTTACATTCCCTCCTCAAAAAGAATTAAAATATATAAAGATGTAGTGGTTTAAAAAGGTATTTATGTGTGGGAATTTATTTAGATAGATTTAAGATCTTAAGGTGGTAAGTTCTAATATGTAGTTTAAGTATTTAGAGTATTGTTATTATTGTCATTTTAAAGTATAAACAATTGGTCTTAAGTGGTTTTCACAATTAATTTAAATATTGGAAGTGAGTGTTAAGTTAGTATGATGAAAGGAGAGTGGAAATAATGTTTTGATCAAATGATAATGAGTTAACTACCCAACTATTAAGTAGTTTTCAATTATGTTGATAAATGAAAGGGGAAATTTAAATGTATGGGCAGGGTTAGAGATTGATTAGGGTATTCTCGAATTGGATAGTTTATTGGTGAAATGGGATTTTAATCTTTTGAAAATTGACTTCCTTTATATTCATTTAGTGGTTGATTTGTAAGTTCTCTTTATGGATACTTATTTAGAATCTTGAGATGGTAATTGTTTTAGTCATTAAGTAGGTTGGTTTCTTTTATTTGGAACTACGAATAGATAATTGTGTCATTGCTATGTTGCTGATTTTATGAAGGTGATTTGCGTACCACTATAAGGGGGTTCTTGTGAGGAGAAAATTGAGGTCTCCCGTGGAATACCTAGTTGGTGGCTTTTGGTTTTATTAAGTGATTTTGTTGAATTAAAGGTTGATTTTCTTTTGCGTTTCCCTATTTGAGGTGACACCGTTGTTGATTTGTGATTAGTGTCTTATGGCTTAAAAACATCAGATTATATCTTCACTTCGCAATATTGTGATATCCTTAAATGTTGGAAATGATTGATCTTAAAAATCATGTTCTTTTTAGATTGTTTCAAGTTACTTCTTATTGAATGAATGGTTATATTGTATTTGAATGTGTGGTTTTATGGATTGTTTTGATAGACCCTTTTGATGTGACTTTTCGTGAGTTGATTTTGAGTTGGAGATTTTCTCTCATTTAATTTATGTTGCTATTCGTTGGAAACCCATATGTTTTCTTTTGTTCTTCACCCTAAGTGGTAAATCGGTTAATGTTATCATTGTCATGATTGATGGTTCTGCTTGAGTTGTTAATGAGTCAAATTGAAAAGTTCTTTGAGTTATGGGTATTCCGAGAGGAGAAAATAGAGGTTTCCCTTGGATTTCCAAGTTAGTTCGTATCGAAGATGTTGATGTTGTTTGAATGGAGTTGTTGATCTTATTTTGATGTATTCACTCATTATATTTGAATTGAAAATAGTTCTTGTGGCCTTGCAATTATTGTTGTCAGTTATTTGATGGGGAAACCCTAGTGTAAAGTTTTTTAGAGTCTTCCAGAGGCTTATTTTTTTATTGTTGGTCAATGTTCCTCATTTTTATGTGCTCTTGACATGGCAAAGTATTGGTATCAGGATTTTGAAAGGGTTGTACGAGAATTGTTGAGACTCTGATTTTGTACTTGTTAGCGAGATGGGTAATGCCTCGCACGCTTTTATGTTGTGATTCTTTGTTCAAATTATGATGGTACAACCCTTGGTTTTTATGTTGTTGGGTCTCTAGGGAGAGTGGCTCCTCATGGGGGCTGGCGCCCCGTTTAAGGGGAAGGGCACAGGATAACCCACGAGTGAGTTAGTAATTAAGTGAAAACCTAATAATTAGCTTAGGAGGGTTGGGTAGTAATATTATTATAAGATTAAAAAATGGATGCCTCGTCTTCATTAGTGCTTCCGCAGACTAATGGAAGGCTGAGAAGGCCGTGGTTGGCAAGGTCATGACCTCGTCTTCACGAGAGGTTTACGGCTCCGCATGAGTCACCCTATGGACCGGCGACTCCAGTTGGGAGGAAGGGCACAAGAAAGCCATAGATGGGACCAGCGCCTCCATTTGGGAGGAAGAGCACAGGATAGCCCATGTAGGACTATGCAATGACACTCTCCCCTAGTTGCCCAGGTGTTTTACTTTATTGTGTTCCTCTGGAAGTATGTTATGAGAGTGGGTTTAGATTGTGGTTGAATGGACTTATATTGATTTTAGGAGTATTGCCTTGATACATCTTTGGTGTACTTTGTGGTTTTGTATGATCTCATTGATATTTGACTTATGACTTTGTACTCTTATGGTGTTGTGATATGATGTTATTGTATTGTTTAATTGCAATTTGGAATTGTATTATGTTTATTAATTCAGTTTGATTTGGAAGTGTTTCATGATCATCTTTTGGTTACTTGTTTACTGGTCATTGCTTTGATTTATGTGATGGGATTCATGACTTTAAGTTATTATGTTGACTCATGAATGTTGTTAATTATGTCATTGTAATCCTTGAGTTTTATGATACTTTTGTATGTTGTTGAGTCTTGTGGTTCCCTGTTTGGATGTTCTTGGTTGAGGTCTCTTTCTTGTCAGCCCTTTAGCATGGGGGGTGGGTCTTCAGACCCACATGGTCAGGTGGAACATGCTAAGCACCCCATTGGGTCCCCAGTCGAGGATCAAGAGGTGTGGATTGGTGCTGTTGCGGTGATTCGAGAGTTGTATTTGTCTTGGAGCCAGTTATGATACTTTGTATTCATCTATTTATTTTTATCATGTTATCTTGTGCATGGTTTCCATTTATGGTTGGAAACACTTTTGTATCATTGTAGCTCTAGAACATTGTACTGTAATGTAATGTTAAACTCGGTGTGGTTATTGGCCATGGCAGTTGTTATTCATTGTGTTGAGTTAATTATGTATATGTTGTACTTACTCAAATGGTGTCTTATCAATGCTTTATCATGTATGTATTATATTTGTTAATGTTTATTTTGTTATGGATTATATCTTTGGCTTTTATTCTTTATTGTCGTTGTGTGGATCTAAGTCTCGTAATGACTCCTCGTGTACCCCAAGGGATGTATGTGTTAGTGAATCTACTTAAATGAAATTCATGTCATGACTTAATGTGTATTACATGTATGTTATGTTATCTTAAAAAAAATTTGCGGTGATTATTGTTTTATTTGTCCTTTGGGGTTCGGGTGGGCGTTACACAAACCCCACTTTGGTAGTTAAATCTTGAGTTGAAATAATGAAAATATGAAAGGAATGATGAATGCACAATTCTATGTTACAACACACAAACCCTTGAATAAACCTAAGGAATACTAAAATGTTGATGTTTATCTTTCGGAAATGCTTCAATGGATGTGGATCTTGACAATTGAATCTTGCTTTGAATCGTTGACATGAAATCTTGGATTATATCTTGAAACCTACACCACAATGTTAGCTCTGAAAACATGCATGAATGAACATAACTTTGATGTAATTCTTGTATCTTGATTGCTGCAACAAATGATGAAGACATTTTCTATTGAATTCTATTGAAAATAATCTTGGCTCTTGTAATTGATCTCTTCAAAGCTTCTAGTTGATTTGATAAAATAGCCTTGTATTTATAGACATTTATCCTTAATTTCTCAAAATTAAAATATTACAAGAAGAAAATTTAAATTTGAATTTAGGATGATAAAAATATTGCCAAAACATGTTTTAAAAATGGGTTCAAAAGCCTAGGGAGGACCCATTCACCCATGGGAGAATGGGTCCTAGGTCCCTTCTTTGGAACACACATTGCTCAATGTGAAATATTATGTGCTGGAAGTAATTATTGTTGGAATACCCCTTCAAAAAATGTAATTTAATAGGCTTGAAAATGAATAAAAGGGATGATTAAAGCCTAATTAAATTCAATTTAATTACTTGAAAGCCCAAGTAAGTGTGAAAATGTAAAGGGGTACATTTTTCTGCACTACACCTGCCAATTTCACCAGCCCGAACATGACCAGAATTTCCTCTATAGGACCCATCAGTGTTAATCTTCAATATCTCAAGAGGAGGGTATTTCCGATGAATACCTCTTATAACCTTCTCTCTTGCATTGTGACTCATCCATGGCCTGAGTCCACCCCTGCCACTAACTAAAAGATCCAAAGTCTAAATCATTCCCATATCTTGAGATCCATAAGGATTGAAAGATCACACTTATTAACCAAAGTCTCCTAAAGGACCCCTAATATTCTCATCCAAACCTAATGCACCTGAATATTTTTATCCAAAAAGACTAGGTTTGATTGTGCTCCAACCTGATATGCCAAATAATCAAGATGAGACCAATTTTCCAAGCTATTTGGAGGAAAAAGTCTTAGCTAGAGAGTTCCCCAGCATAATCCATAAATGTTCCAAATAAGAGGCATGTCAACATGGCTAGCTATAGACTTCCCACTAGAAATTCCAAATGATCCTCACAAAAAAACACTAAAAAAAGAGATGAGAAGTGTTCTCATCATTATTGGAGCATATGACACACATAGAGGGGAAATGAAAACCTTGTTTCCAAAGATTGTCCCAGGTCAGGCATCTATTATGAACCACCAGCCAGGAGAAAAAATTGCACTTGGGCCAAGAGAATTCATTCTATATTTGTTTCTACCATGGGACCCTTGTACACCCAAAAACCTCTTTATCTATCATCTTATAACTAGAGGCAACAAATAATTTTCCTTTTGGGTCTTGACCCTAGGCCAAAACATCCCTCTCTGAAAGAGAGTTAGAAACCCTTCTAGCTAGAATGAAGGGAAACTCTTGAATTTCCTCCATCAATCACTCAAGAGGCCACTCAAGTGGTTCCTTCCATTTGTACACAATATCCTAAGCTTGAAAATAAGTGGTTTTGAGATCAACCACTCTACACCATCTAGCATTAAGAAAATTCCTACATAAATCTTGTAAACGAGTGTGAGTTGACATGATAGGAAGGTGTCCATCCCAAAAATCAAACTAGAAGTGAGAATTTGAGCCTCTATCAGAAATCAAGAAAAACCCTTGTTTGACCAGCTTGGCTCCCCTTTTGAGGGTACCCAAAATCATAGAACCTTTACCCATAAGGTTAAATCTAGTTACAACAACACTCTCCAAACTCTCGAGATATTTTGAGGTGAGGATCTTAGCCCAAATATGATGTTGTTGAGAGCACCATATCTATTAAAGTTTAGCCACCAAATATTTCCCATTCAAATAAACTTAAAGTAGCATAAGCTCACCTTACTTCTCTGGCCAACACACATCATCCTACTTAACCGAGCTCTAATTCCTCAAGAGGAGGTTATCAGACTAGAGAAACTAATGGGAGAGGCTCTCAAATTATTCAATAAAGCTATAAAGGGTAGAAAACACAAAGCACCTGTACAAAGGGAGAACTTGTACCACAAAATTCAAAAGAGTCACGCTTCTAGCAATAGAGAGCCACCTATAAGTCTAGTGACTAACCTTTTTGTGAAACCTCTCAATAAAATCCTACCAAAATTGCCTTGGAAGCATGCAAACAACAAGAGGAATACCAAGATAGACAAATGAAAGTGAACCAATCTAAAATATGAGAATTCTAGCAATTCTCTATTGAATAAGCTAAGGAGTATTAAAGAAATAAATAAATGACTTCCTCTCATTGATGCTTTGTGTCTTTTTGGAAGAAAATTCTCAAGATGTCAAGGATTTTAATACATTTTCACAATCTAGTCCAGAATTGAATAAATTATCTATATAATTAATATTATATAAGAAATATAGGGTGTCAAAATAGAGTGAAATTATCAAGGGTGATAATTTAAAACAGTAAAATATAGTATACTGTAGTTCTACAATTTCTCATTCTCTAATGGAACAACCTAGGTTGATAGTTCAAACTTGGAAATCTCCTTGTCCAAGCTCCTATCATCTATGTTAACTACAAGAGTGTATATTTGTTCTATTCTAGATCTAGAAGCATCCTTTGTCACAGAAGATAATATTTTATCTTCTTTATTAGGCCTAGGAGTGTCAATTTTACTTAGTATACATTTGAGATCAAATGGTAGGACACTTTATTTAGATTTCCTTATTTGTACCTTCGTTTCCATCCATGGAGGTGTAGAATATGTGGCTCCAATTATTTCCTATTTTTGTTTTTTGAAGGGTGTTATATTTGAGGAACTTATTGGCTAATTTATAGTGTCCAAACAAACTATATTTGTTTTCTTTGTAATTATTATATCTATTTTTCCTTCATATAATTTTTTCTTTCATTTCTCTATGTAAGACTCCTTAGTACTTTCGTTAGGATGGTGGGATGAAAATGAGATAAAATTTTTGTGTGAAGTCTATTTCTTCATAGAAAATATTTTTTTAATATTTTTAATAATATAATAATAATAATAATAATAAATATTTTTAATATTTTAGTATATATTTAAATAATATAATAGTAATATTTTAAATAATAATCAATATTTTTATTATCTTTGGGTTGACCCAGTTGGGTGCCACCTTGCTTGTATTTAAGTTAATATTTTTTCTATGAGTGATCATCACATTTGGATGGATCTACCTAATGGTTCCCCTTTGTACGATACAATATAAATTTTTCAAATATATTGCATATGATTTTGTACTATTATTACCACAGTGGTGCATGATTCATGAAGCAAAACACTTCAAGTTTACTTGTCCAACTTGTTAAGATGCATAGGAAAGAGTCAAAATGATGTAATATGGTCCCAAGACATGAATATGCAATAATAATGTATTTTGCATAGTAATATTGTAACCTTTACTATTACATAATATAAATTTAGTTGGCCTAAAAGCCTTCTATTGAAAAATAATAATAATAAAGTATTCTTATATTATATCTTTTATTTGTTCTATTGCAATATTTTCCTCTTCCTATATTTTTGGTTGGATTTCACCAATTGTATCTTCATTTTTTTCTCTTATGAGGTTGTAGGTATTGTGGTATCATATGTAGACATATTTATTTAGTTTCATCCTTGCTTAGGATTGGATCCTTCTTTTTCCTCTTTAATATATAGTTTAGTAGATAGAGTTGAATTCTTTCCTATTATCTTATCCATCATCTTTTAAATTTCAACTAAGGATAGTGGATCATTTTTCAAATTATAATCATTGGGTCTTCTTAATATAATTCAACATGTTCCTTCCTTTCTTAAATTTCCTTTTCTAAAAGAATAGTTTCTTCTCTACTTCCTACTTCCTCTACATATAATTCTCTTTTTTCTATTTCTCTAGTACACAAATATGCTAGAGATAAAAACTATAAAAATATCATAGGACAAATAGAAGAAGTGACTAGAATATACTCCCCTTTTCCTTACATTATTGGAGGGGATTGTAATAAAAATGATTGGTGGAATAGTTTTTCATGACACAACTATAGATGGAATATCTATGATTAATCACAATAGTAAACTTTGGAGTAAAAAAATAGAAGTATTTGAACCTACCTCTACTTTTAGTGTAGATGCTTCTTGGACTATTATCTTCATTATCATAGGAGTTTCACTACAACTTATTTTTCATTCCTTTCTTAGGTCATATATTTATTATATGTGAGGATGATAGCTTGTGCTATTAATTTATTTACCTTTTCTCAAAGTTGAATTCCACTATTAATTAGAATATCGTTTATTATCATTTTTTTATATAATTTAAGTTAGGCTTTAACCAATTTTGTTGTAGGATGGGGTCATTAAAGACCTCTATTTTATAGCTTATGAAGTACTACTTCATCATCAGTGGCTTGATCTCAAACTCCGTATGTGTTAATCATTTTCATATGAGTGGTTGTCAACATATAGTATTTGAGTTAGAGGATGTCTATTTTTACATCCTTTTAAAATGATAAAAATTTGCTCTTACATCATATGGATGAAAGTTATGCAACTATAACTCTCTACTTTATGCCTTTGCATATGGAACTATAGCATAAACCTATCTCTTGATAATAATGATATGTCTATTTATCTTGAGGGTATACCATTTATAAGGTCAAAGTTGTAGATATCTTAGAAAAATGATATATAATTATAGATCTAAATATCTCATACAATGTTAGATTTGATAATTGAACCCAACAACTCGTAGAGATCGCTTTCAACTAAAACATCCTATCACATAAGAGACACACAGTAATAATCTACTATGAAGCTAGATAATTCAATTGATGAAAAAATTGGTAACTAATATAATAGATAATAAATAATTATTGACAAATTATAAATATCAAATCCTAGATGAAGATTAAATTGGATCATGACATGTGTCTGTTGAACAGTTCGGATAACTGAGAGGGGGGTGAATTAGTTATCATAAAACAATTTTCTTCACATTAATTAATCCAGAGCAAGCTTAAATCAATTAGATAATAATCAAGTAGATATGAACATGAAAGCACATAACGACACCATGCACAATGAACACTAAAATTTATGTGGAAACCCAAGAAGGGAAAAACCACAGAGAATGCTAATTGTCAACTATAGAACACTAGTTAAGGTTATTTTTACAAGGGATCATTGCCAAAAATACTCATTATAGGTAAGGATCACTACCGGTGGGCTCACTGCTTGATTAATATAAAACAAAATAGTTTCACTAAAAAAATATGAACTGATGAAGCTACATATACATATGCATGAAGTCAGTTATGGTTTAGAGCACAATATCTGTCTATAATAGATTTTGTTAGAATTTTCTACACACCTTCCTTGCACAACCTCTGTACTACTGATTACTTCTTCCCAATACTTTCCTTCTGCTTCCTTCTTTGTTTCTTATCGCATAAACCTTAACACACTTCTTTCTTTGCACACACCACAATTATTCATCTTGAAAACTAAATAGATGCTCAATATATATATGTGTGTGTGTGTATGCACCCATAGAACAAAACAAGTCGGCCTAGCAAAACATGTCGGCTTGAAGAAAAACCTTGAAATATTCAATAAGGCTTGGAACGCTAGCACCAGACCGAAAGAATAGGTTGCACATAAAGATCTCCTTACCACATTACTATGGGACAGATAAATAGGTCATACATAAGATAGCATAATTACCAAAAGATAGAAAACTTTGAATTACATGAAATATATTCCGACGGGAAATGCCACAACCAAGACCAAATCTTGATTTCCATCAATTTTGATTCCAACCAGAGAAACACAATTTGACATACCAAAACTTATAGCATGCTACATGAATGTTTGAATAGCAAGGATAACCATAATAATCTTTGAGCATAGTAGGAAACATCAAAAGATTAGTCTTCATTATTCTGTATTAACTATTTTCCATGGATGTCCCAAAAGGAAGTACTACCATATCTGAATCAAGGATAAAATCCACGCTATGCAACATCAAAGCACTCGATAGGATAGATAATTTTTGTATATCATCTAGAGTATAACCTTTCAGATCCCAAGTTTTGATATCAATGACAATAATGTTACATCATCTCAAAAAATTCTTAACAATCTCCCCCTTTGGCATTGATGGAAAAATAGCAAAAAACTCAAAAACACAAAATTCCAAAACTCCAAATGCTCCCCCTTTGTCAAAAAATTCAATTCCTCTTTTTTATTTTGTTTTTCTCTTCATTTTTCTCCCCATTTTTTCTATCAAAATAAAAGGGACAAATAATAACATTTAGGAGATCAAGTAAAATAAACACTTTTTACACAAATTTTTTTTTCTACTTTTCTCTCATAGTTGGAAGAATCCTCTTCCAAGCATGCATTGCAGAAACCATTCTGGCACACATACTATCTAGTAGAGTTAACGTATAGTAGGGGATGACTAGTCGAGAGATGGCCACTATTGTTAACAATCCTCTACATCCAAAAAGAAATATCCTAAGGGTATTAAAAAGCCCCGAACCTCAAACAATTTCTTTGACCAACTTGAAAGTTCTAACCACATCTTCCCTTTGTCTCTAAATGAATAATAGCTCAACTTACGTAACTCATAAACTCTTATTCTTTGTTTTCCATCTTTATCTTTTTGAAGATGTAAAAACATTTCCCAACCATTTAATTCCAGTTAGATTGGCTATTTTACCTTCCTCAAGTTGTCAACAACAATAGGCCACTAGAATGGTACCTATAGATTTGAGACATTTTCCATAGTAAATCTCTTGTCTCACCAATGTGCTTGGATAATTTTGATTGTCTTTGACACCTCTATCATAGCTTGGATCTTATGACCTTTAGGTCCTTCGCAACAACCTTTCTTCAACTTCTACCGTCATCCTGTGAATCAAAAACAACTAAAGCGATGATATACTCTTTTGAGTAGATAATCAACAAAGCATCTTCAATTCATTACTCTTGTTTGGAGAGTAGGCATAACACATTTCTGTCTTTTCATCACCTTCATCCAACAATGAATTAATTTTATAAAAGGATTGAAGAGTTAGATCTGAGACTCTTCTTCCTTCTCCTTCTCTTCTGAGATAGTGATGACATCCTTTGTATTGTTTTCCTCCTTGGCCAAGTGCAGGAAGGAACCACCAATGACAACTCTAACTCCTTCTTGCAGAGGAACCCTCCTCAAAATGATTGATAGGCACTTCTTCCCGGAACTATCACTGCAGACACAAATTCATCTACAAGGATGAGAAATAAACTTTTCATGCACTTGCTTTGTCTTATACATTCCAAATATCCGGAAACTTGCATACAAACTGATTGCAATTCCATAACATTCTCTCCTTTGTGATGTAAACTCAGTAAAATACTAATCCTTATGAGTGACCAAACCGGAAGGGTTAACTCTCAACCAAAGACATTCTGACATTATGAATTAGGTTTTCCATTATTAGGCTACACAAGTCAAACTGTTTATTTTCCTTTACCATCTTATGTGCAAGATACACAACAGTAGCCGAAGTAGAACCTTCATGATTTCCAAAATATATTTTATAAGTGATACTGTAAACAACATACCTTACTACAGGATCGACAATTGTATTTATCAATAGTGATCAAGGGTCTTTGTCAATATTAGTAAGTTCCTCCATGTCTCTGTATTTCACTGTCTTCTTCCTAGGGATGTCACCAACATTGTACAATCTAGTAATCACCTCAATGGCTTCCTTAGTGATTAGATAGGGTTTTTCCAAATTGATGCTACCATCCTTGAATCGAATCAACAGGAAAAAGATAGTTTCTTTACTAGAAAACTAGGGGAATTCTCCCCTTAAATCCATACCTAGGGTACTTACATTATGCAATTCATCAGTCTTCAACCCCAGCTCCATTTCCTCCATCTTCTGATGATCAAACTCATACAACTCTACTCCCTTCAGTCTCATTAGAACACCACCATTGGATTCACTGTCAATCAACAAAGATTCCATCATTGTGCTTATCTTCTTCAAACCTTTTGTCACTCAACAAAACCTATTTTCCTTCTTTGCAAACTGTGAGAAACGATTTGAAGCTACACCTTTTATCCTTAATTGCTTATGATGATTTTTCTGGCAAAGAATTACATTAATGATGCCATCAAATGTACTTCACTTTTTATTCAGCCAGATTAAGCTTCATCATACATTACTAACTAGATAAATCTTAGTTATGTTGAAAACATATCAATATTACTTCGAAGAGGGGGAGCCAACATGATATCTATTACAAAATTCCCCGTGAGCCAAGGTAGTTGGATCAAATTCAGGAAGAGCTTGTATTGGGATCTGGTACCATAGAAGAGCTCCCCTCACTTGTTTCCTTTTTCTTCCAAACCATGATAATCTTCTTCTTAGATTCATCTAATTCTACAACCTTCTTTTTTTTTCCAGGATTTTCCATCTGGAGCAACATATCTACATGTGTTAGCATAATGTCTAGGTTGACTACAGTTGTAATATCTTTGTCCTAACTTAACTGAGTGAACTCTAGATCTGCATTGATTAGCTTTGTGACCATGACCATGGCATAGATAGAAATTACCATGAAAGAGATTATTCATTCCATTCCATCTGACTGGATTAGATGATTGAATTCTACAATGGATTGCTTTGTGACTAAACTTTGTGATTGTTAAAGCATTGAGTAATTAGTTCCTTCTTGATTCTACACTTTATAGCCTTATGTCCAAAAAATTTTCATAGAAAAAAATATCCATTAAATGATAAGTACCTTTGAGAATTTGGTTGCTTGACCAGAGGTCTTTTTGTAGGTGTTCTAGAGTTCTAGACCTTACTTGTTACAATAGATTTCAATTCAACTTCAACTACTTTGTCTTTGCCCTTAGTGCTCTGACTTGATCTTTCAGCTGAGAAGCCAAGTCCTCCCTTATCCTTGTGAAATTTCTATAGGGACAAGATTTGATCCAAAATTATGCTACTTTCACATACTCTTGCTTAAGATTTCAACCTTCTTACCTCTTGATCTAACTTCTCATTTTCTTATAATTTCTATTTGACAATATCTTTGAATTTTTCTCCAATCTTCTTACATTCATCCAATCACTGCTTTAAATTCACAATATATTCCTTTGACTCCTTTAATTTATAAATTTCCTCCCTATGTCTTACTTTGAATTTCTAGATTTTCTCCCTTAGCTTTGAGATACAGCCATATTCCTCCTTAATTTTTTCTTTCAATTCTTCATTTTCAGATTATGTGCTTTCCATATAATCTAACATCATCTTTAGTTCTTTCTCAAATTAATAATCTCCTACCATCTATTCAAACTACTAAGATCTCACTCAAGCAGTTAAGCTTCATCTGTAAGGGACCAAGCACTGATTCCACTTGTTGAGCAGTCTGAATAACTTAGAGGGATGGTGAATCAATTATCATAAGAAAATTTTCTTCACATTAATTAATCTGAAACAAGCTTAAATCAATCAGATAATAATCAAGTAGGTATGAGCATGAAAGCACATAACAACACCATGCACAATGAACACCATAATTTATGTGGAAAACCAACAAGGGAAAAACCATAGAAAATGCTAATTCTTAATTATAGAATGTCAGTTAAGGTGGCACTAGTTAAGGTGATTTTTACAAGGGCTCACAACCAAAATTTCTCACTGTAGGTAAGGCTCACTGCCCGATTAATACAAAAAAAAATAGTCTCATTGAAAAAATATTAATTGATGAAGCTACATCTACATATGCATGAACACAATATATGTCTATAACAGATCTGGTCAAGAATCTTCTGCACACCTTCCTTGCACAACATCTACACTACTGATTAATTCTTCCTAGCACTTTCCTTATACTTCCTTCTCTATTTATTATCATATAAAATTTCACACTCTTCTTCTTTGTTCGCACACACCACACTTCTTCATCTTCAAAACCAAAGAGATATTCAATATATATATGTGTGTGTGTGTGTGTGTGTGTGTGTGTGTGTATGCACCCATAGAACAAAATAAGTTGGTCTAGAAAAACATGTTGGCTTGAAGAACAACCTTGAAATATTCAATAAGGCTTGGCACGCTAGCACCAAACCTAAATAATAGGTCACACAAAGATCTCCTTACCACGTTACTATGGGACCCATAAATAGGTCATACATAAGATAGCATTATTACCAAAAGATAGAAAACTTTGAATTACATGAAATATATTCTAGAGTCAATGAGAATACCACAACCAAGACCAAATCTTCATTTCCATCAATTTTAGTACCAATTGGAGAAACACAATTATACATACCAAAAATTGTATCATGCTACATGAATTTTTGGATAGCAAGGATGCCTGAAATAAGCTTTGAGCACAACAACCAACATCAAAAGATTAGTCTTCATTATTCTCCATTAATTTTTTTCCATGGATGTCCCAAAAGGAAGTACCACCATATCCAAATCAAGGATAACATCCACACTACGCAACAACAAAGCACTTGATAGGATAGATTATTTTTGTATATCATTCAGAGCACAACCTCCTGGATCCCAAGTTTTGACATCAATGACAACAATGCTAAATCATCTCAACAACTTCTTAATAGTGTACTAATGTTATCCCTTGAGAGAAAACAAGAGTATGACTAAAGTAATCTTATGATGCTAGTGTAAATAGGTCCTAATATTAGTTAATTATTTGATTATCTTTTTCACTCTAACAAATTCTACCATTTGAATTAATACATAAAATTTGTTGTTTAATGACATCTTGTTCTTCTTTCTTGTTTTGCTAATTAATATTTATTGTGACTTCTTGCATTGAATTTTTAGGTTTTATTATTGGGAAAACATGAATAGATACTCTTTCATTAGATCCTCTATTTATGATTTTATCAATTGATTATAGAGGTTGGAGATATGATTGGAAGAGCATGTATGTGAGATAGGATAAAATGTGGTAGATAAGTTGAAAAGGAATAAGTAAAATATATTGCAACACTAATGTCAAGGGCACTATGAGGATGAGTAGTTATAGTAGACATATTAATGGTCTAAAAAATTGATGCATCGTACACGCTATCTAAAATTATTTTCAATATTTAACATCCATATTCAAATTACTTGCTACCATATCATGAAACATATTGATTAGTTGTGTAAAATTTTCCACATTAGCCAAACTAGCCAACTCACTTTTAAAACCTTGATTGCCTACATGAGAATCATGATTATGTTCATAACTATTTTCATTATGAGTACCATAGTAGATTCCAATCTCATTGTTTAAGCTATATTGCTGTGTAGATTGCAACTCCTTCTCAGTGGAAAATAAAAATGATAAGAAAGGAAATTGTAAATGTGTAATTTCTAATGAAAATCAACCATAGTAATACTATCA
>VDFB02091071.1:0-59385 GCA_007258455.2 Sequoia sempervirens
TGGTGATGGTCTGATTATCCAAGTCAACATGAGTATACCCTACATGTTTTATGAACTTTAAGGTACATAGATTGAGGGAAAAGCCATTATCTAGCAAGACCCTTTTTACCTTATGGCGGGTGACGATGACTTCAATGTGTAAGGCATAGTTGTGAGATGGATCAGTCAATGTCATATCATTTTTGCTAAATTCTAGTTGATAAGTGGATGATAAGTGTCCTAATAAAGATTGGAATTGGGTAGGATCAATGTCATTTGACATGCGTGTATCCTATAAATCTTTTGTAAGGATGTCTTGATGGACTGGGGAGGACTTTAGCAAATCCATAATGGATATTTGTGTGGGGGTCTTACCAAGATGATCAAGGATGTTATATTGAGAGCTCACAAGAGCTGGTTGAGATGAGGTGGAAGGCCCAAGAACCAATATATGAGTACAATGAGTGGTAACGATGCATTGGGGTTCCTTGCCTTTGATGCAAATCATAGATACACGGGGCTCTCCTTGGGTGATGCACGTAATAATGTTCTCATATTTATATGGCACATTTTTATAGCTAATATTATTGTTGTTGTTTTAGTTATTATTGTTTGACCCAGTGTTTTCATTTGAAGTACTAGGACCTTGGTTATGCTTGGGGAAGGCATTTTGATATATCTGCAATTGAGCATTGGATGAAGTAGCCTAGTTTGCATCCATTATGATGTCTCCTCAATCAATGAGATCTTGGATGTGACCTTTAAGCCCTTGACATGTGTTAGTGGAATGAACCTTAATCTTGTGATAATCATAACACTCATTCTCTCTATACCAAGCAGGTTTTAGCTTTGAATCATCAAAAGGCTTCGTCACAAGACAAGTGTCCACATAATTCACTTAGAGTAACCCTTTGAAAATAGCATCTAGGGAATCTCCTAAAGGAGTGAATGTACGTTTATTATTTCCTTGATTGTTTTGTTTGGACTATGGAGGAGGACGGGGTGCACCTTGTGGTATGAATATGACATTGGAAATTGATTGTGGATTAGGGGCATATTGCGATCTCTATGAGGTGCTAGCTACTTGGATATGCTTAGTGTCAGTGACACCATCATTGACATCATTTTTGTTTTTATTCCAGTAGTGAGATTTGTCTCTAGACTGTTTATCCTTGTCCTAGCTAAAGATTTTGATGACCCCCTTAGCAATGAGGGCCCTTTCAATAGTAGTACCATTTGTAGACATATAAAAAGAACCTAGGCCTACAAGCTCTTTTTTTTTTTTTTCTATCTTACCATATTTCGTCTCAACATAATTAAAATATTTAATTATTCCCTATAGTCCAAATTCAACTATTAATTAAATAATCATTAATTATTTAATTAATTCGTATCCTTTATTCCTCTTGATTATTTAAATAAATAAATAATACTTATTTATTTAAATACGTCAGAAATTCCCTATGTCTCTCTATAATTAAATAAATTTCTCAATTTATCTAATTATTATTCACTTTATACTTTCCTCTACAATTAAATAATTCTTATTAATTATTTAATTATTCTTTTGTCTTTTCCTCCAAATTTAAATAAAATTATTTATTTAAATTCTCATTCCCACTTTCCCACCAAGTAAATAATTAAAAATCATTATTTACTATCTTGGTCCCACCACTTTTGAATTAAATTTATTTTTAATTCAAAAGGTCAACTCTGCCTCATAAATCAAATAATTTTAAAATTATTATTTGATTCTCCAACAATCTCTTTTTCCATGCCTAATATCTTCTTGTCACATGCATTCATGTCCATTGATTTAATTTTCCTAAAATTAAATCATAGCCCTCCATTTCAAATTTTGCTCTAGCCCTAATTGCTAGTTGTCATATTCAATCTCAGGCTTTCACCTTAGGGCATTTTTCAACTTAAAATCTTGGCCATTCATCTAAAATTGAATTTTCTATAAAAAGGAAATGTCAACCTAATTTGTCATACTTCATGCTTGCAAATTTTTTAGTACACTTGTAATTGTTGAGTACAATAATATTTTGCTAAGGTCTTTGTCATAGGTCATAGTTTCTCACAAAAAATTGAGGGAAAATACTATTTACAACAAAATGGAGAGGGGAAATGAAGGTGATTCATGGAGTGCATGAAGGTTTTGGTGAGATTGTTCATTTTTTCATTCTTTTATGTTCCATTGTGCTTCATTGTTAGCTAGGGTTTAGTTTGTTTATGCTTTATATTACTAACCTGAATTTTTCCTTAGTTACACCCTTCTCAATGACCTCTGTGAAGGTGGTAATGCAATGAAGACACAAGTTGTGAGCTAGTTCAGGGTGGGAGTTTGCAACAAAGATGCTTACTAACTCCTTTTTAGGGAGACTAGACTTGAGTCAACTGGCAAGGGCTCGCCACCTTTGCAGGTAGCTTGCAAATGTTTCTCTCTCATGTTGCTTATCTTTCAAGATATATAAAGTTTCTATTTCCTTCTCAAGGTTGAAAGAGAAGTATGCAATAAACTTCTCTGAAAAATCAACAAAGGAATAAATTGACCCCCTCGAAAGACCCATGAACCAATCTAGAGCTTGTCCTGTTAGTCTCCTAGGGAAAAATCTAAGGAGATAGTTATCATTATGTAGGACTTCTTGGTAATGCATATAAAAATCTTGCAAGTGATTTCTTGGATCACTTCTTCCCTTGTATTTATCAAATTTTAGGATTTCAAAATGTTTATGGAAGGGGACGAGTGACATGGATGAATCAAATAGATAAGGAAAAATGTCCTCAAACTTGAAGGATTTCTTTGATGTACCTACTTGCAAGTCTTTTAGTGCAACTTTCATGTTTTTCCACTCCTTATTAATTGGTACTAATGAGGAAGGGCCTGCTAGGTTGGACTGATCGTATTAGATATATTGTTGATATGGCAGCGGTGGAAGCATAATGGATTGATTGTAGGATGTTGAAGGATATGATGGAATCTATTGATTTTGCTTGGTGTATGCAGGTTGAGGATTGGTGTAGGTTTGTTGGTATAACGACGGGGCTTGGTAGTATGATGAGGAGGTGCCTTGCTAATACAATGGTGGTTACTGGGAGTAAAATGGA
Organism: Sequoia sempervirens; assembly: GCA_007258455.2. Lineage (NCBI taxonomy): Eukaryota > Viridiplantae > Streptophyta > Pinopsida > Cupressales > Cupressaceae > Sequoia > Sequoia sempervirens. The sequence goes on from VDFB02091071.1 coordinate 3,091, forward strand.
TTGGATTGGTAATTATATGTAGGTTACTATTGAGAAGCATATGGAGGCTCCTATGGATTGGATTGTTGATAGTAGGTATTTTGTTGCGGCTTTTGAGGATTAGTGTAAGATGGATGTTGTTGGGTTGTTGTGGATTATAGTAATAATAATTGGTGTTGAGGTTGGATGTGGTAGGTTGTTGATAATAAGTGCTTTGGGGATGATATATATATTGGGAGGCAAGGTTACCTGGGATTTGTTGAGAGGATTGTTATGGTTGTGACAAAATTTGGGGTTGATGAGGATGGGATCTAGGTTTAATGAGGTTGTGATGGGATCTAGGTTTGATGAGATTGTGATGGGATTTGAGTTTGGTGTGGTGGTTGTTGATAAGATTATTTTTATGGTTGTGGGGTGACTTGTGACTAATGAGGAGGTTGTGATGGATTGCCTTGAGGTTGGTGTGGTGGTTGCTAAGATTGCAATGGGATTTGAGTTTGATGTGGAGGTTGTGATGGGATTTGGGTTTGGTGTAGAGGTTGTGATGGGTTTATTTGAGATTGATGTGGTGGTTGTTGGTAGGGTGGTTGTGATGGTGTTTGTTGTGGATTTCCTTGAGGTTGATGTGGGGGTTGCAGATTTCCTTAAGGTTGGTGTGGAGGTTGTGATGGATTTCCTTGGGGTTAATGTTGAGATGTAAATGGAGGGGGAGGTAAGTTTGATGTAAGTATGAACGAGAGGTATAAGAGGAGGCACAGTAGAAAAAGGATTATATGCATTGCCCCTAGTATTCCTTGGTGACTAAACTGATTGATTCGATGTAAGAGGTGGTGCAAATCATGGTATGGAGATCAGACCTTGTGGAATGTTCATACCTTGCGAGTTAAGAGGACCAGGGCCTTGAGGATTGTTTGGATCTTGATGATTGGTAAAGCCTTAAGGACTATTAGGACTAGCACCTTGGGGATTGTTGGGATCAGGCTATACACCCATGACAAAAATATGAACTAGAGAGGGTGGTATTTGGTAATAGACATCATTGCAAAACCCAAGTTGATACCACATGTCTTGTGGAGTAACTTGAGGGACTTGTTGGAAAAATGAGATGGGATTAACCTAATAACTCTATGGATCCAATGATGATGGGGGTGTGATGTTAACATACTGCGACATATCAAAACTAGGAGGTCACTTGGTACCCCTCATAAGTAATTGTGCAAGGATTTTTTCCCCCTACTCAGTGAGAAGATGATTAGTCATTTGCAAGTTGGTGGGGTCGCTAAGGTACTCATTGATGAGGATCTTAGGTTGGTTAACCATGCTTTCTTTTGGGGAAGATTGTATGGGGATTTCCATGTTGGATTATGAAGAACCACCATTAGTGGGGGGATTCAGAGGATACAGAGGCTGACCACCTTGGGACTATTGTTGTTCCATGAGTTTCTTTTCCTATGATCTGGTAATGGGCATGAAAATGCAAGTGACTAGGAAACTAAGATGAAACTAACACCTCAGATGCACTTAAGTGGTGTCCTAGATAATGACTAAAAGGATAGTTAGGATGATAGATCAATTGATTGAATGATTGATAGGATAATGATGGATTGATAATTGGATTGGATCGATTTGGATTGATTGATTGGATTGGATGATTAATCAAATTGGATCAATAGGATTAATTTCAAACTAGGTTTAGGAGCTCAACTAGGTGATTCAAGATGTTGATGATTCAATTGGTTGAAAAAAAATGATTATGACACAAAATCTACCTCGAGATGGAAGTAGATTGATAAGGCCGTGAAAGATTACTAACTTAGGATGGATGACAATCCTAAGTAAGCGTGGATGATAATGACTAGGGTCAATTACCTAACCCAATTGGATAAAAGAGCCCCAAAATGATGAATAAATGACTCAGATTGGAGGATTGATGATGGATATGTAGTCTAAGGATGTACTAAGATGTACCTATGTAATTTGATTAAAAATTCAATGAATTTTGAAAAATGCAGATGCACAAAAATGATGATTGCAGATAGGTGGATGGTGATAAAATTTATTTGATCACAAGAATGGACTAGGAAAACAACAGGATTTTAGTGGCCAAGAGGGTTCACTAACTGGTTTTTGTATGGTAGGTGGATTCACCTCTATGTCAAGCAAGTTCACCCTTCTAAGTCACAAGTTCACCTATCCAAAAGATTGCAAGTTCACCTTTGTGTATTATAGGATCACCTATCTATATTTAATGAGTTTTCCTATATCCTTGACTATATAGTTAGGGTTTCATGGGATTTCCAAAAAGGACAGTAGGTTCACCCAAATCTTGGAATGTATAGACAGTGGGAATGAGGTCGCCAAAAGGAACACAAGTTTTCCTATCTAGATTTTAGGATCTCCCCTTTCTTTAGATGTACGGATAAGACATGAGAACACCTATCGGTAAAGCAATATTTCCTATTTCCTTTGATATACAGATGGGTATGATATGGACTTGATGCAGGATCGCCTCTATAGGAGTAAGGTTCACCTATTTAAGAGGATGTATAGACACAATATTGGGAGACACAAACATGGAATCACTTATGAGGAGAATGAGATCACCTATTCAGGGAACAAGTAGACATGAGGTCACCTATCTAAGAGACCTACTAGCAAATTCATCCCTGAAAAAAGTGAGTTCTCCTATTAGGATGACTAGACTGGACTTGACACAGATTCACCCTTGGCATGGCAGGATCGCCTATACACAATGAAAATTCACCCTTGTAAGAAGAAAATTTGTCACTAAGGGAAAGGGAATACTATGGAAAAGGACTGAAAACATGACAAACAACCAACAATGGGCAAGGACAGACTAGCATTGGTATATCACAAGAAGACACACTAGACAATATAAGCCTAAAATTAGTGATAAAGGATTACAACTTGATGTAGGTCCACATCCTTGAGGGGGTACCCAAAGGTTAATACGCCATGATACTGGGGTGGTTCTCTGGATCACCCTTTCTTGTGAGGGCGGATAGCTAGAGATTCAGTGGCATAGGGTCATCAACAAACGCCATGGGCTCACCTTCACTCTCTTAGTCAGGAACTATCATAGTTGACCATGAGGATTTGTATCTCTACCCAACGGAATACATGGTGAGTGACTTTGGGGTGCCTTCTGCAATCCTGCACTACACCAAGTCATGGCTACACATGGGTCTTATCTAGGCTATACAAGCTCTCTAGAGAGTCCTTGATATACCATTAGCGAACATGAGGAAACAACCATGAACACTAGCCCATCACAAGCATGGATCAGGAGCCCCAATGAGGTACTGGAATTTTGGACCAACCCTTCACACCTAACTAGGAATCACCCTAGTATCAGTGCTTTGTAAAACACAATGTGACTAGATTGGGGTACAACTTTGGATCTCCCCCCTTTATATACCTATCGATATGAGTGCTTGAGATCATCCCTTGGGGTGATTAAATCCCCAAAAAGGTCTCCTAAAGGGAAGGAAATACTAGGCATTTTTGATCCCCAAGCTCGTGTGTAGCACAAGGGGAGAGCATACGCATACTAGTACTCTTAGGTGGACTCAACTGGAATAGAACGAGTTATGATTTTTGATCCCTAGGCTCACCATACGGTGCAATGGGAGAGAATATGTCAACAACCCTCTCCCAAACATGGAAAACATGTGTAAATTGACCCTTTAATAAAATGAAATGTGCCTAAATTAGAATGAAATAAACACATAAGCAAGCTAAACTAAGGGTCTTCAACCGATCATTTTGTAACAAGTTAGTAGTTTTACCTCCGATCTTGGAAGAATGATGAGCTGCACAAACATTAGTATAACTTCATAGACACTGAAAAATAGGTTAGTGAATCGGTACCTAAAACCATAATTGAATGGAAGTGCAAATTGGAAAAATTAACATTTCAGATTACCTTAGGTTTGCCCCTGTGTAGAGAAAATTTTCCTTTGTCTGGATGTCAAAATCACCTTTCTGTAGGATGGGAAGATTCAAGATCACCTTTTGATAGAAGGGATGAGTGTGTATCTACCTTTGTAGTCTTAACAGGTTCACCTATTTGGTTTGCACATTCAACTCTGAAATTTAGATTCTTGTTCATTGGTTGCATATTCGCCTTTCTGATTGAGGGGCATATGCGCGTTTGCCTAGGTCAATGAGAAATCACCCCTACACCAGGTGGATTCACTCATCGGGGTAGATTATGTTCGTGTAATTAGTTAATTAATTATTACACTAGCATAAGTTAACTTAGGTCATGCATCATTTAGTCCTAGGTTAGATTTTAATAAACCATTTAATCAATGGGGTAATATTCCCTTCCATGTTTGTAGGGATAATATTCCTTCTAGAAGATGAGTTGTCCTTATGGAACTTATCTCAACATTTAATAATTTTCTAGATAGGGTTCAAATGTTGTCACATGTTGTTAGATCATGACACATGATAGCATCTCTTGCATCTTAGGTTTTCCTTCTTGCCTATATAATTAGGCATTTTGTTCATTTGTAACATATCATCATATCATATCAATATAGAATCTTTATTCAGCATTCCATTGTTGCAACACTTTCCTTTGTAGTTGATTATCTTTCATGGAAAAGGTCCTTTATTGAATTTTTCGAAGCTTCAGGGACTGTGCATCCTTAATCTTAACATGGTATCAGAGTTTGTCCAGTGAAACATCAACCCTTGATCCAGGAAGTTGGAGTGCAAGATTCTTGCAGGCTTGGAGTTTTATGTTGCAGGCTAGTTGGTTCTACCCGAGTGCCAAGCTGATTTCTGGTGCACATCAGGCTCTCTCTGACCTCTCCATTGTGTCTAGAAGGCCTCAAAACCCATAGATCGCTGACTCATTTATCAAAATCAGAGTAATATCATTTGGGAGCCTTTGAGGTACAATCTAGGGTTTGTATTTTTTGTACTATCCGTACACATCTGCAGGAAAAAATCTCCCCTCTCAGTCCTCTTCAAAGGATTTTTTTTTTAGAAAAAAAAAATTATGGCTATTTTTGGGCAAGTTTTTATATAGTTTCAGAAAAAAATTAATTCTGCAGTGAGTGACCTTCAATTTTAATGTGCAGTCGACATAATTATTTTTTCTATCAGCATATTGTTTGGGGTTGATATTTTTTGGTCAACATACATCACAATATATTTTTGCAGGGTTAAATATATTTTATCGACATTTTGAATTACAAATTTATTGCAATATTCAAAATTCCCTGTCGGTAGTCTGTAGACCAACCTATGGTTGGCCCCGTCACATCACTGACATCATCTGGTGTCACCATCGTTGGACTCTCCACACACTGGCGATCACTTTTCCTGGCATCCATTCTGGATTTGTCTATTGACGACTATAGCCACTACCAATATCTATGTTGTAGCCCCAGTCCCATCGGTAACCGGGGGCTCCGCTACCTCTGAGTGGTGACACCACTACTAGTCGCGCCACCTACCAGAACCACTTAATCGCTACTTCGACGCCGCTGATCAGACAGTGCATTTTTTTAAACTTTCAGCACTACCCATGGTCACATCAATGACCAAGGGCTTATTTTTTTTAGCCCCAGGTGCTTGATTTTTTCACCTAGTTAGCCAACTCAAATCAATTCAAGTAGAAATCTTCCAAAAGGCATAACTTCCACATACGATATCAAAAATATGCAAATGATATATCATTGGAAAGCTCTCTAAGTCTACTTTCCATAGGTTTTCTCTATTTTTCCAAATTATGCTTTTATCAAAAATTATTCTTAGTTGAAGTGGAAACCCTAATTTTTGGGTTTAGAGGTGATTTCTAGCTTTTCAGTTTGTTTCAAAGTCTTCACTTTAGTTGATTGTTCATCAGTTATCTACTTTCAACATTTTTTTATCAGAAATATTTTGTCTTGGATTGTTGTTCTCCTCTAATGGCTGACACAGGATTCAAGATTCTTACTCCTCATAACTATCACATGGAAGGTCAGTATGTAGAGACTTCTCTAGTCCAAGAGACCCTGGTCCACTTTGAATGAGAATCAACCTCATCTAACTAGAGAATATGAAAAATTCTAGCATCAGATTAAGTGTGAAGAGGCTATGGGGCTCATTGCTCTACATGTCTCCAACTCTCTATTCTTCCATATTGAGGGGTGCAAGACTCCCAAGGAGGTTTGGGACAATCTCAAGGATCTCTTCAGTTCTGTTAGTGATGTACGAGCTTTGCAATTGGAGGCTGAACTTGCTTCACTCACTGTTGATCACTTTACTTCCATTAAAGACTACCTGGTACGATTCAAGTCTTTAAGGACTTAGCTTTCTGGGTGTGGCAAAGATAAATCTGACAAAGAGTTCATATTCATGATTCTATCTAAGCTAAGAGGTTCCTTCTCCTACTTTGCTACCTCTTTCTATTCCACCATGGATGGTCTTGGTGATAGCTTTGTTATGCCATCATTTGAGACATTTTGTGAATGACTAACTTGAGAACAATCCAAACTCAACCAGGCTAATACATCCAAAAAATCCCATGCATTGGTGGCAGGACCATCAAAAGGAAAGGGCAAGCACAAGGGAAAATCAAAGGTAGGAGCTTCTTTTGAATCATCATCTCAGCCTAAGGAAGAAAAGTTGAAGAGGGAGAGGCCCAAGTGCAACTTCTACAATTGGCTTGGTCATATTGAGGATACATGTTTCAAGAGAGAGATACATGAACTAAGGAAGATAATCAGAGATCACAACATCTCTCTCCCTCCCACAACAGTCAAATCTCCTCACTCCCCCTCTCACAAAGAGTCATCATCAGGTATTGCTAGAATTGCCATTGTTGAAAATCTTGGTAAGGGGAATCCTTTGATAACTACTTTGGTTGATAACAGAGAAGGATGGGTTCTTGACTTTGGTGCTTCCCAACATGTCACTTCTTCTCAACAACATATTTTGTTGGATACTCTGAGGCCTACCAACTTTGATAGAATGTTTACCGCAAATGCAGATATTGCCTATGTTGCTGGTATCTATGATGTTTCTCTTAATGGAAAGAGGTTGGAAGATGTTGTGTACATTCCTCAGATTGCTCATAATCTATTGTCTGTCTATCAACTTGCTCAGGAGGGATTGAGCATTGAGTTCACTTCAGACTTGCCATCATCAGGGATAGGTTTGATGTCCTTGTTTCCTATGGACAAGCAGATCATCATTCCAAGGTATACAAGTTTACCAAATTCTAGGATCGAGATCAACCTGCTCCTAACTCTCCAGACTAAAGGGTAGGAAGTACATTATCACCCCCTCCTCACCAAGGTTGTGGAGGCTGGATTGACTTGGCTCTTTGCATGGCACCATCTTCTTCCTTCGACACCTCTTAGTTGAAATTTGCTTCAGCAGGGATGGATTCATTCACTTCTTCAGACTTGTGGTACATGGATGGGTTCTCTTTAGGTCTATTCAACTTGGCTTCTCAGTTCATCACTAGTTTTGAAGACATTCTAGAGGGGACTACTCTCCTTTATGGGGGGGCTATCTAGTCCACATACTTTTTTGTTCTTTTTTGTATATATGTGATGGTTGTAGTCCTTTGGGGGATAATGTTGAGTCCTCCAAAGATAACTCTTCCATCTTTTTTTCTTTTATATCTCCTTTTTGGAGAGGGGTTTTGTTCCCACTAGGTTTTCCCCTTTTCTCAGTTGTGGGAGATTTTTTGCATCTTCATGTACATGGGTACCTAACATGGCCTTGTAGATGGGACCCATCATCTTCTTACATAATCATTGCATTTTCCTCCCTAAGTTGAACTTATGGGGGGGTGGTAGTGTAATTAATTAATTAATTATTACATTAGCATAAATTAACTTAGGTCATGCATCATTTAGTCCTAGGTTAGATTTTAATAAATCATTTAATAAATGGGGTAATATTCCCTTTCATGTTTGTAGGGATAAGATTACTTCTAGAAGATGAGTTTTCCTTCTAGAACTTATCTCAACATTTAATAATTTTCTAGACAGGGTTCACATGTTGTTAGATCATGACACATGGCAACATCTCTTGCATCTTAGGTTTTCCTTCTTGCCTATATAATCAGGCATTTTGTTCATTTGTAACATATCATCATATCATATCATATCATATCATATCATATCATATCATATCAATATATAATCTTTATTCAACATTCCATTGTTGCAACACTTTCCTTTGTGGTTGATTATCTTTCATGGCAAAGGTCCTTTATTGAAGATTTTGGAGCTTTAGGGACTATGCATCCATAATCTCAACAGATTCACCTCTGTGTTCTAAATCCAAACCTGCAAAATTTGAAACAACAAAAAATAGTGAAAGAGACCAGTGATGTGGGTCCAACCAGGCGTGCCAGAAATGTGTGCAAGTTTTTTTCTACTCTAAAATACAAGACAAACAAACAAAATGCAAGGTAAAAAGAACAAAAAAAACCACTCAATATTACCCTAGTTTAATTCAAACAAAACACAAGAAAACAACAATGGGTGCTCAAAATAGGTGCAACAATAGAGTTTTCAAAGTTGGAACTATGAGTGCATAAGTTGTCTAAGTTTTCTTGATTGTTTGTTAGATGAGAATGAGGCCAAATCCATCATTTTTAGGGGAAATTCCTCCAAATGAATGGATGGTCAAGATTGATCCTTGGATATGAGATCAAGGGATAAGATCAATTGAGAACTCACAAGCCATCACATGAGGACATGTGGATGGTGAGGTTGACAAGAGGGGATGAGATGGAAGTGATATGGCCATGAAGTGGAGATACTTTAAAGTACCTTGGGTATGGATAAGATCTCCTCATAAAGGAGGTTCATGTCCATATGTACAATGAGAGGACAAGTGAGGAATTGAAAATTCCTCACAAATCCTCATGAGGATTGATAAATGAATTAAAAATTCTTTATGGGGTATTGTGAGGAATTAAAAATTCCTCACAATTCATGGAGGGAATAAACTTGAATTTTAAATTCAAAGGGGTAAGAGGGTGAATTCTCCAAAAGGAGAAAGTTTTAATGAGAGGGTTGACTAGGGTACATGCAATAAATGGAATTAGGTGAGGTTATGGGATTGATTTAGGTTGTGCAAATGGTGGATTAAGTGGGTTAACCTTGATTAGACATCCACTTGTAAAATTTGGAGGATGTGGCCCTAATGATGATTAGGGATGTGCACACCCTAATCATAGATTAATTTAGACTAATCCAAATTAAGGAAAATGTAGGAGGATGTTGGCATGAGGAGAGAGAAAAGATGAATTCAAAATTGATTTAATTCATTTAGGAAAAGTGACTAAATTAAATAAATTGGACTATTTATTTAATTTAGGGAAGAAAAAGGTAAGGTATTTAATTAATTAGTCAAACACCTTAGGAGACATTAGGCTAGGATGAAATATTAACTAAATAATAAATAATTTAATTAATGTGGTTTAGAGATTAAGAATAGAAGAAGACAAGGGAAAAATTGACCATATGGGAGTGGTGAAATTTAGGTGTCTACACTTCCTATTGGTTTTTTAGTTAAGGATATGTGTAGCTTTGAGATTTTTTTAAAATAACTAAGAATTGATTTGAGATAGTTTTTTCTTTTGTGGAATATGTACGCCAATTGTAGTTATCCTTTGTTTTTTCTAGGGTAGACAATCAATTCAAAATCCTTAGTAGAAACCAAAATTTCCTTACAAACTTTGATGATTACTCTTTGGACATATCATGATGTCATGATTGAGTGGGGATAATATGCTTTGATGGGTAAATCATACCCTACAAAAGTAACCTAGGTAATTTTTTGCACCTTCAAATTTGAAATAGGGTAAAATAAAATAAAAATAAGTATCAATATCAACCTTTTTAAATGAGTGAAGAAGAGATTAAGGTTAGATGATGTCATTTTCCAACTGTTATGTGAAATATACCATCTTACTTACTAGTCGATGCATAAAAAACTAACCTTATTTCTACAAACCCAAAGCATAAAGAAAAATGACATGGGTAGATAATTTTCACTGTTGTAAAAGTGTATTTACTATTTTTACACAACAAAAAAATGCATTCTATCATATAAATTATTGTTATAAAAATATTAAGAGTGGAAAATAATCAAACAAATTATTAAAAAAATGTTTTTCTTTGCATTTTCCTAAGAATGTAAGAAGGAGAAGATAAATGTTACCTTCAATATGTTGGCCTCTTGTATATGGGACACTAATTCTTCCTCCCTAACCATTCTCAAATGTATGCTTTATGAAATATGTGTGTTTATTACAAGACAACTTGTGTGATAGTTTCATAATTGATTTATGAAAATATAAATAACTAAGATATTGTTATGTGGCATGAACCATAATGAATAAAATAAAGAATAAACATATAACAATGATCATAGTAAAAACCATTTTTAATTAATTAAAAAACACATGTGATCCTAAATATAAATGTGTAACTCAATGCATGAAATAATGTAATCCAAGATAGGAAAGCATATGACTTGAGTTGATGCACTTCTATTATAACAATATTACAACCCTTCCTTGTGATATTAGGTTTGTTGATTATGTTTTCATCAAATGATGGATATAGGTTTAATATTGTTACTTATTTTCTAGTTGGTGAGCTCATTCTATACCTCACATTTCCATTCAAACATTTTTGGCTTGCTTTAATTAATAAGAATATATTTTGGTACAAGCTGCATTACCACAAACAAATTTTAAAAGATGAAATGATAATTGTTAGTAGGTCACCATAACACCTTTAGGGTATTTGGAATCATAGATTCTTTATCTCTTGATGTCAAGACAATTATCTTCAAATTAAAGTTAATCTTTAAAGTATATAAAACATATTTTAAACATGAAATGGTAATTGTTAGTAGGTCATCGTAGTACCTCTAGGGTGCTTGGAATCATAGATCCATTATCTCCTGATGTCACAAAAATTATCTTCATCTCAAAGTTCATCGTAGAAGCATATCACTTGAATTTATAAAAGATGGAACCACAATATTTATTTATTCTATGTATCAAAATGTGTTAGCCAAAATCTACGTGAATATTTAAATTCTTTAGTTAACACTACGCCATTGTCCTCTATATAAGCATTTTCTAATTCAGGTTATGGATAATGAAAATAAATTAATGTAAATTGACATGGTTGATAAAATTAAGAGGATGATTTCTATCATGTGACTAGTTCAAGATCCTATTATTCTTCAACTGTACAAATTCATGGAGTCCAAAACCAATATTTTCTTTCATGAAGCCCAAAACCAAAATTTACTTTGTCATGGAGTATGTGAAGAGAGGAAAGTTGTTTAATGTATATGATCATTATCTAATTTTTTAGATTAGATATTCTTATGCACAAGATCGTATATATGTATATGTATATATATCCTTTAGTTTTTAGTAGTAAAGTGTTTTTTATTGGTTATATTTATTAATCTCATTTTCATTTTAGTTGAAATAATTTATTGTCTTTTAACATTTTTTAAGCTATTTTGTGCACATTCCCATGAAATTAAGATACATTTTCTTGAAGAAATTTGTATGTAAGAAAAATGTTTAGAATGGATAATGTAGATTGTAGAGTCCCTACTAGTGTCTAGTAAACTTGGTGTTAATCACACAATTCAAAGGGGAAACCTAGCTGAATAGTGCACTTGAACCTTTGGGAAGAACTTCATTGAATTATCAACCAAGGCTAGTAAGATTGTGATGGTACTGGTATTGTATGTGCTTTTAGAGACTCAAGACTATCTATGTCATCCTAGCAAAGGTGTTTATACATGCTAAAAAAGCACAAAAATGCATAACAATAAAAGAAGTAATATTGACACTATTGCTACGGGTTCCTACAACATAAGACCGTGACTAGTTCATTGTTAAGGAATGAATGCTCGAATTCAACAAAATTGTTAACTAAATCTACACTTTGGAGTATAACAGATTGAAGAAAATTAAAACATGAATGTGAAACAAGAAGTGTTCATGACTTCATTTACAATTGTAACACAAGGAATCTAATTAACACAACATGCATTTATGAAATAACTGCTATAAAAAAAGTAATTATATAGAAAATGAAGTGAGGGATAGTTACCTTGAGTGGCCCTTGCTCAAATGACTGTCTCCACTGGTCTAACTCAAATCTAGCTCCTTAGATTAAAAAAATCATAATAACTTAAAACCATTAATTCCATAACTCAAAATATCACATAAGATTTTGTTGGAATATCTTATTCATGAAATCATGATTGAGTAATAAACATTTTCTGTGTAAGAACAACAACTAACTAAAAATATCTAATAGCTATATCTGCTATTGAACAATTAACTAACTAACTCAATGCCTCAACCTTCAAGCCATACATATAGGCATGGGGGAGTTTATTAAAACATGAATCTAAAATGATATCATAAATCACTACTCCATATATATTAGAGTGTGATAAAGACTAAGCAATCTAAACTATAACTAAAAAAGGAAGAAGAGTCCAAATAGAACCGTGACTCTGCTGCAACAAGAACTGGAATGTGGACTGCTAATCAAACATGTTAGAGTCCTAACTGTAATAGGGTTCTTCTCCTTTAGCATCTTTATTAAAATTTTTGATGATTCACAATCATCCTCAATAAGTTCCTCCATGCTGTAATTGTTGTGATCAACTTATTTTAGAACCTCCCCTACTCTAGTGTCTAGAAACTCCTTTGGTTGCAAGTTGTGCCTCGTAGTTGTTGTAAGCTAAAATCTACCTCCTATGGCTCCTTGGATACGAAGAGTTAGTTCATAGACCATATACACAATACTAACAACACTAACTAAGCACAAATATCCATTACAATTCATACATATTCGCACATTAATTATGTAATAACCATGACATCGTAACCATATTTCCATATACTTCAAATCACATTGAGGTTTGCATAATGAGCATAAAAGATAGTATAGTGTAGGAATATGTATAAGATAAGTGTTTGATAATGTTTATGAGCATGCACAAAAACATTAAAAAACTAACTAATAATGAAACTCATCACCCCCCCAACTACCCATTTGCTTGTCCTCAAGCAAATCAACCGGGGCTGGAGGTTATAATGCAAAGTAGTCTCCCTAAGATTTGTAATAGTATTCACTCCACTGATCTATTTCAAATAAAATCCTCTATAGCATGCAAGTCTGGCTATCCTAGTATCCTCAGGTTCCTCTCATTCCCCATTCTTTTGCCTTGTCTAATGTGGTATTGGGTAGAGAAGCATTGGTGGCTGGAAAGTGAGTGGTTATACCCATTTAAGTGCTTTTTCTTTGGCAATATCCATGTACTTGTGTGTTCTCTGAAGCATGCATATGAAATTATAAATATAATGGGGATCTTTCCTTTGCAACTTAGGGGTTAAGTTGTCCCACCTTTCCAACACAAATGGATAACAATGATGCATGAGTCCTACAGTTAGTCTCTACATTTTGTCATAGTCCCTAATCCTCAAATTCATGATTTTTCTGCCCACACCTTTATAATATAGGAGTGCTTTCCATTCCTCTATGATCACATGAGGATTTTTGGATTCCTTTCTAATTGGAAGGCCAATTGAATTCTCCCTTTCAACATATTATTGCATCATTTCTCCCCTTTGTCTTTCATTCCTAAAGTATCATGCTAGTGACCTACTTTGTAGATCACCCACAAACATTAATGGGTTCCAATCTGTATCATCTGACACTACATAATTATGTAAAAAAAATTCACATAATTGGTCTTGTTCATCAAGTGTGGTGTCAACAAATATTGAAAAAATCAAATTTCCTAGTCATTGCAATTGGAAAATTAATAATCAATCTACTTAATTGATAACTCAAGAATTTTTCCTATAAGAATAAAGCATATGTCCTAGCAGGAGGTCTGCACCTAACAATCTGAGCAACCTTGTCTACTAATTCTTCAAGTTTGACTATTAACTTTTTCAACTCAATTTATTTACTTTCCAAAACTTTGGTGTGCTCTAAAACCATTATTTCTTTTTCTTTCTTCTAATTCTCCTTCTGCTAAGAAAATTCTTGAGTGACTTTCCATAGCTAGAAACCTAGAGACATGGTTATATGATAGATTGGAGTTTTTACAACAAGGGTCTTCTATTCTCAGTTGCAAGCACCTTGTTTCCTACTTTTACCATTGCAAGTTTTGCAAGAAAGACTAATTTAGATCCATTCCCATAAGTATGCAATTTATCCTCCAACTCCTGAATTTTTAATTCTCTTTCTTGTTGGGATTAAGGTGTCTCAACCTTAGAGTCCTAATATTGATTTAATCAATGTATTATTGTATTAATTTGTATTATTTAATTTCCTATGGTGTCATGTCACAAATTGGGACCCACTGCCTGGGTGGCATATTTGTTGGAAGTGACTGGATGACACATAATCATCCCAAGTGGAAATAGGCATCCCACTTTGGAATATTTGACTTATGACAGATTCTATGGCATGCCATAAGGCATTTTGTTGCATGGAGAAAGTTGGCACCCAATTTAGGTTATGACAAGTTGTAAGAGAATCTGATATTCTTGGTCAATTATGATAGATTCTCTTACAGTTGTAAGTGTTGCTAGCTATGACACATTCTATGATAGTTGTAATAATTGTAAGGCATTTGTCATAAGCTATTTTTAGTATGTTCTAGGTTCCCAAGCTTGAGGAAGGAATATTTGCATGTTTGAAAATTATAAATGGGTGTAAGGGGATATGTTACATGTGTCCAAATGCATGTCTATGGTGTGGGATATTGTGCCTTGTGGTTTTGAACACCCCTCTCCTTCTAGATGCTTCTTGAAGCCTTGCATTGTAGAATGCATAGTTTGTTTGCAGGTAACCAAGCACTGTCGATATCACTCTAGAACAGGTGTTTGTTTTGAAGCACTTGTAGAAGAAGGATTTGTACTTGGGGTTGTATTGTAATTTCATTTGAAGTAATACAATAGTATTGTGCTTTTGTAGGGTGTGGTTTTTTACACGAAAGGGTTTTTCCCACGTATATTTGGTGTCGTTGATATATGTGTTGTTGTTCTATTCATTTATTATCTATGTACTTCTCTTGTTGTAATTGTTTAAAGGTTTTAAAACAAAATTTTGTAGCTCTCCCCTACTTAGATTAGTGTAGGAAGAAGTTTTTTCTCACTTGGATTCCTTTCATTTCCTTGTCCCTTTGTTCATAAGTTTTTACTAGTTCTTTTAATTGTTTAATCATCTCCAATGCTACTTGTAATTATTTCCTTACATTTCTTTCTTCTAAAAATAGATCCTCATCCTTCTCCAAATTTTTTTTATCACCACCCCTATTGTACTCATAACCCTCACTATCAGGGCTAGTTGGGGTTCTTTTCTTGGTTTTTTTGGCAAAAAAAATGTCCTCTGAATCTAATTCAGAGGTGGTGGATATGTATCATTTTCTTTTTGTGGGAGCAACCACATTTTCAGAAATATTGTCCTTTTATTCTGAATCAGTCCCTACTATCATAATGTCTTCTTCTTTTGGTTTCTTAACACTACTCCTCATGGAACCTTTCCTTTTTAGGCAGTGTGAATGCCTTGGTTGAGTGGGCTTCTTTTTCTGCATCTTTGAAGGTGTAGAAGAAGAACTACCTCTCTTCTTTATAGTTTTTGGAATTTTAGAAGAAGTTGGGGTTTCATGTACCTCTTTTGCTACAAGTTGATCAGATGTTGCATGTGGTGATCTTTGTACACTTTTCTCCTCTAGTTCTCCCTTGCTACAGGTAGGTGAAGTAGTAGGTGAAACAAGGGGCATTTACCTTAAAGATGCAACATGTGACTAGGTTTTTGGAACAATTGGTTCCTCAAAAATATTGTTAATATTTTCACAAATCAAAAATATTTCCCAAGGCACCTATGGGTATTGAACCCTAAGGCTCCTCTTCAATAATAGGGTAAACAAACAGTAATGTGACAGTGTTGAATCTTTTAGTTTCCTTTGATACTCAAACCCCATTCTCTTTAACAAATTATAGAGGTAATTAGGTACATTGACTAGTCTGTTATGACAAAAGTGAGTCAAAAGGTTAAAATGCATTGTATACAAAAGGGATTTCCTACCATCACAAGTGATATATTTAATAATGTAAGAGGCACAAGAAGCCCATACCCATGGAAGTGACAACCTCTTGGTGCCTTGAGATGATGAATTAAGATTTTCTCCATGCTCCCTGAATTCATCCCTAGCAGCTACTACATTTTCTCTAATAGGAAATTTAGCTCCATTTCTTAGTAGACTAGATACAACTATAATTACAGTCTCTGAAGCATCCACCCTCAATCCTCTGATGGTGGCTTCACCATGTTGGAGTGATGCTACAAACTGCCTTGTCATGTCTTCATTGTATTCAATTAACTTCAGAAAGTAATCTAACCATCCCGATCTTGTGAAAATCCCAAGACTAATCTATCCTCCAATACCTGTTGGTGTGTAGATGGTTCCCGCTTGACAACATCACCTCCCATGATGGGATAACCTTACTTTTTTCTGCTCAAACTCTAGAAATTTCAGCTCACAATTCAAATTCGCCAACCCTTGATGTCTGCAACACTTCCACTTCTCAATTACAATCTCAATTTCTATACCCTCTTTCTCCTCTGTTTAAGGTTGAATAAACTTGAATTGGCTTAGAATTTAGGGAAAAAACAACAAAAAGGTTGTCGATGCAGAAAGGTAGGAAATCAAAAAGGATTTGTGTGTTTTTTGTATATTTTTCTTTTGGTGGAAAAAATTATTTTTTTTGGAATATATACTATCTCCCCCAACTAAAATCTTGAAGTGACCTCACTTCAATGCATGTGACTAGGAAAAGGGTATGATTATCAATTATGGAAATAAGATTAATAAATGTAAAGCATGCAAAATTAAATGCAAGAACATATTGAAAACAATTTCAATCCATGCTTAATTATGGAAGATTAAAGTATGTGTACCTATCACATGATGTTTAGCAAAATCCGCACATATGAAGCTATGCTAAAAGTGTCCACGACATGATTGTGATTTGACAGTGAGTAATTGAAATTGGTGATGGTGGAAATGAGAGGTTGGTGCGTATGAATTAGAAGGCTACAGGATGTACGGTTGATGGAATGTGAAGCGATAGTTCAAATGCATGAAATTTGAGATAGGAAACATGTAATGAAATGGTTAAGCTTCATGTAGTGATATGACAAGTGTACAACTACATATATGGAAAAATTGGAATGAATGTGGAGAATATGTAATTAAGTTGGTGGATTTTTTTGAATTTTCTAATAGTTAATTGTTGCGGGTAGTTCATCAACAAGTCCTGAACTCAAATATGGTAGATTTTATGCATGAAACTATAGGTCCCTACTACAACATGGAGTGAACTTGGAAAATATTGTGAATTATGGTACTTGTGTTGTGTGTTCATGTGAAGTTGGATAATGATTTATACCTAAGTGACCTTAGGAGATGAACTGTGTAGTTCATCTACTGAGTCATTTGAAGAACTTGTCATATTTTCTACTAAACTTGTGGTAGTATGTCTGATCAGAATTAGTGATTGGACCATATTGATGCATTAGAGAAAGAAGGAAATCATCTTTCTATTCTGGCTTCTTTTATATCTTTAGTTTGTGGCCATTAACTAATTGTGAAAATGTAATTGCATCTACAATATGCAATTTGACTCCTCCATTTGGGAATACCTGATGTACATTCCATATGGCCCCAACCATATAGATTGTAGCTTCCCCTTATAATCTTTATATCTAGAATCATATAATAAATCCTAGTCACCCACATTGTATTCTTTAGTATTTATAAATTGATCATGCTATTTAGTCCTCTATTTTTGAATTATCTTAGTGTGATGCATGGCCTCCATTCTAATTTCATCTAGCCCATTCAGATTGTGTAGTCTCTCCTTTTGTGCTATTTTCAAGTTCACATCTAGTTCCACTACTGTCCTAAGTGTCTTGTATTCAAATTGAATTGGAAAGATTGCTATTTTTCCATTTGTAACACCTCACGATGCAACCCCAAAGGACAACTAAAGATTAACAACATCCACACAATTTTTTTTTTCAAGTAACTAAACCTATGTATAATGTGTATAACATACATTGCAATAATATTAATATGAAAACACATCTACTAATCCTTCGGGGTACATGACTGCATTACGTGTTGACGTATCCAACAACTCTCACATCCATAACAAAGATTAAACAACTAAGAGCCAACATATCTAACCATGATAAAAGATAAACCACAAGTACATGCATCCATAACATTACATAATGCCAATGAAAGACAACATTAAATATCAAGTAATCATCGATCACATAGACATCATGAGCATAACATATTTCCACATATACAACACTAAAAAAATCCATAAATCATCAAGTTGTACATCAGTCAAACTGATTACAAGAATATACAAGTACACTGATATACCCACAGGCTTCTCGTAAATCCATGGGAAGAATACATCAAAATGATACAAGTACAATATATAACGTGCAACTGGAAGTACATGATACAACACATTAAGGAATCTCCAACTTTGAAGGAACTCTAGAAGCTCTACAAAAGTTAGCACTCCATCCAACATGAATTCTGACTGGGAACCCAATGGGGTGCTAAGCACGTTCCACCCGACCATGTGAGCCCTAAGGGCCACCCCCATGCTAGGAGATGACAAGAAGGACCCACCACCAAAATAGTCAAGTAGAAGGCTACAAACTCCACAAACAGGAAATGATATTAATCATAACAACTAACCACTTCCAAAGGCACACAAAGGAAAAGAGCAATAAGGATTCTCTAGGAGAGTGTCATCACATGGCCCTAGTATAGGTTATCCTAGCTGCCTCTCACTAGGTGCCGACCCTTGTCTATGGCTATCCTGGCTGCCTTTCACTAGGTGCCGACCCCATAGGGTGACACATGCGGTACCACTAACCTATCATGAGGACTAGGTAGTGATCTTGCTGACCACGGCCTTCTCATCTCATCCTTAGCTTGTGGAAGAACTAAGGCATGAGTGAGGCAACTGTTACTGATATTTTTAATGTGTATTTACCCAATCCCCTTAATTAATTTATTAAGTTATCACTTGTTAAGGAAACTCTTCCATGGGTTATCCCGGTAGCCCTTGTTAGAGTAATAAGTTATTATGCTTAATTAATTACATCACATTGATTAATTAATTAAGTCACTTATTCCTCTTTATTACTTAAGCTAAACTTAGGAACATTAATAATTAATTATTAATTATTAAGTGTGCACACTAGGGTTTCATTTAGGGTTTCCCTTTTTAGGGTTTCTTGATCTCCTTCATAAGGATTGATCATTTTGTAATAATTGATTCTCTTAATGCATTTTTACTGAGAGGTTTACAGAAACATCATTTTTGGTTCTTCATGTCTTTTGCATGTGACAGGTATTCATTTGCATGCAGGTGATCTTGGATTCTAACATGGTATCAGAGCTCCAGACCTGCAACTGCTTGTTCGTGATCTGAAGATATGGCCTCTTCGTGAGTTTCAGGTGCAAGGGTTTCCACATGCAATTTTTTGATTGGATCTGGGGGTAGCCTAAATTTCTGGGCATTTTGGGACAAAACGGACCTCACCATTGAGTCCGCAGCGCCCAAAAACCCCCATTTTCATATAAAATTTGTCTATTTTGGTGCAAGTTGGTCGAGGAGGCAAAATTTTTGTCGGACGTCTGACCTCCCCATGCAGATCGAGGCCGCTTTGTTTGAAAATTTTCAAAATAAAAATAAAAATTTGAAATTTTTAAAGATTTTTGTCGCCGCCCAAGAAGATAAGCTGCCACACCCACCACCGCCAAATGCCGGCGGCACGCCCCCTGACCCCCGCGCCTCCGCAGCCCTAGGGTCTATGGGGGTAGCTATAGCCCCCGCTGCCACCCAGCCCCAAGTCGGCCCAGCGGTCATATGTAGATCCGGGGCCAGCGCCCGTCCGACCACCGCGCAGAATATTCGGCCGAATCAGGGAATATACCGGCGACATGCAGATTTTTCCGCCAGCCGAATTTTTTTGCAGGGGGCCAATTTTTCGGCGACGGCCAGACGGCCGTCAATTTTAACCTCGTGAACGGGTGACGTCAGCATGACGTCATCGGCCGTACGGCCCTATTTGCCCTCCTAACCCTAGTTTTTCCTAAAAGAGCATTTTTTTCTTTTGGCCATAACTTGGGCATACGGTATCGAAATCGGGCAAACGAGATATCGCCGGAAAGCTGGTTCCGAGAACTTTCTAGTAGTGCTGTTTATTTTTCAGTATTTTACTGTTTTCCTACATTTATTGCTGTTTGAAGTTAGATGTACTTTTTATGCTTCCGAGCTCATAACTTTTTGCCACGATCTCCGTTTTTCGCCTCGTTTGAAGCGTCAGAAAGGTATTGAGGAGCTCTAGGTTGCTGTCCATACACTTTTTCTGTATCTATCCCAGGTTTATCACTTAGTCCAGATTTGGCCCGATGGGTTGTTTGGCGATTACTTGGATGTTTTGGCAGTTGGGAGAGTGCATCTTGCATCTTTGCACTTCGTTTTTAGTAATACATCATTCAATAATTGCTTGCTGCTTCATAGATTCCAGAGTTGTTCCAGTTTGAGTTTTGAGTGTTCCGTGGCATCGGGTCTTCTGTTGCTTTATCATGATTCCTTGAGTCAATCAGTGACTCTCATCCGGTTTCAGTAGTATACAGAAGAATATTTCCTTGCTTGCCTATATCAAGTTCCAGTGTTACTCTACAGAGTTCTTCCAGTGCTTCTTTGCAGCATGTTATCTCATTGTAAGGGGGGTTTTGTCCCACTGGGTTTTTCCTTCTCTTACTTCTTTCCTGCATTTGTAAATGGGTACCTGATCAGGCCTAGTTGCCGGGACCCATATTTGCTTTCATGCATCTTATTCTAGTGTTTTAGCTTCTTCCTAAGTTCATCTTAAGGGGGGGTGTTAGAGTAATAAGTTATTATGCTTAATTAATTACATCACATTGATTAATTAATTAAGTCACTTATTCCTCTTTATTACTTAAGCTAAACTTAGGCACATTAATAATTAATTATTAATTATTAAGTGTGCACACTAGGGTTTCATTTAGGGTTTCCCTTTTTAGGGTTTCTTGATCTCCTTCATAAGGATTGATCATTTTGTAATAATTGATTCTCTTAATGCATTTTTACTGAGAGGTTTACAGAACATCGTTTTTGGTTCTTCATGTCTTTTGCATGTGACAAGTATTCATTTGCATGCAGGTGATCTTGGATTCTAACAGCCCCTTTGTGCGTTGGCCCCC
This sequence comes from Sequoia sempervirens, assembly GCA_007258455.2. Classification (NCBI taxonomy): domain Eukaryota; kingdom Viridiplantae; phylum Streptophyta; class Pinopsida; order Cupressales; family Cupressaceae; genus Sequoia; species Sequoia sempervirens. The sequence goes on from VDFB02091071.1 coordinate 24,451, forward strand.
ATGAAGAGCCACTCTCCCTAGTAGCACAAAACACAAATATACATCAACAAGGGGTGTACCAAAAACACATAAAGTACTATAACCACAAAAACCAATGCATATGCAAGGCATGAACCATCTCACCCAAAATTCATAACAAAAATCAAAACAAAGGTACAAGGTAACACCCACAAAGCTCAAATTCAAAAATCAGTTAAATGAATCATGAAGGTCCAACCATGGAAAATCAACATAAACCAAGTCCTCCATTGCCTCTAGAAGCCTAAAACCAACTTCCCATAACTACCAGACTGAGGACATCCCAAACTCTATGGGTTCCCATCCATCACAAAATATGACTACAAGAAAGCCATTGTATGAAGTCTCCTCAATTAGAATTAACACAAAATGAAGACTCACATCATGGAACCACAAAGTAACTATATAACTTTCATAACACAAAATGACAAGTGTAAAGTAAAGGAGGCAACATCATAATGAGATCCTCGTTCTCACTTCAAGCTAACATAACCAACTACAGTTACCAATAATAAGTTAGCCAATAGGGCATCCAAGGGAGACCTCAAATTTCTCTGCACACAATACCCTAACAAACAATCATTTGGCTCATAATGAACTTAATCCAATTCAACCACTACAACAACCATACTAACCAACACTTTATAATATTACCAACTTCATGTAAAATCAACCACAATAACATTTTCACCATGGTCCCAAACTAAAATTGCAAATGGGATCAACATTAAAGTAAGTTATCAAACTAAAAGATTATATATCAATATTTCAAGAAAACTCTATCACCTATGAAGCAATTATCCCAAAACCCTAGTATTAAAGATTCACTATACAATAATACTATAAGGGTCATACGAAAGTGAAGTTCACAAGATCATATACGGTGTACCCTACTGCTACACTTGGTAATACTCTAACTACCTTGCAATGATCACTAGTTCAACTATCCATCAATAAGTTATACAACCAATAGTTAAGTATCCAGTTATTAATGGGCAATGATATTACTATCTCAAACTGTATCTTAATCACTAATTTATTTTATCAAATAGAACACAATTAGAGAAATTAAATATTTAATAAGCACAATTTCAATTCCAACTATCCCCTTATAATATAATTACCTTAGGCTATCAATTGGGTCTTTTAATTAAAGAATGCTTAAATCTTTTATTCTTTATTAAAACAATAACATTTACATATGCATATACATATATAAATATGTAACATGTATAAACACATAATGAGTATTCAGTTTAATGCAACTTTAAAATTATAATAAGATCAATATATATATATATATATATATACTTCAACCTATGGCATGAAACATCAAACATCAATTATTTAGCATAAAATATCAAACACAAGTTAGAAATAAAAAAAATGAGAGAAAGAATCTAGTGGATATCCAAATCATTCACTTGATTGAATTAACAATAAGGGAAGAAGTAAGACAGTAAGTTTCACAAAACAAATTAGCATTTCAAGCGTTTCCATAAACCATGGAAGCGAGGAACACTACACAAGAGATATTGCTTGAGAGATTGCTTCTCAATCAAGGAAATGATAGCAGTATGTAAAGGCACAAGAGATTTGTTGAAAGGTTTTCAGCGACCTCTACACAAAGCATTCAATCTAAAGGTAAGCCAAGGTAAGTTCCCATTCGCAACACTATCATTAAAATAGAACACCCAAATTTATTATATAAGGGACAATCTTTTCAAGCAAGAGGTATTTAAATTGCCATGCTGCAGTTAAATTGTGGGATATGCACAAACTGGATTAGCGACTCTTGAAAGAAATACATATTCAGCTTCCACACAAGATTGGGGCTTTGGGTCGGCGCATAGACATCCATCAAAACAGGGTTTGTTGTAGAAACTTTTTATGCATATGCAACATAATATGATGTTATAATATTACATTAAAGCAATAGAAAGAAACGACAATAGACTTCTACTAACCAAAACAAGCGCCAAGAGGATATACTCATGCTCAACTTGACTCGGTTAAGCAAAACATGCTTGCAACCAAGGAACTTGCAGATATTCACCTAGATCCTTTAATGTGATATCCTAGCAGCTACTTACCGATATAAATAGCAATAAAAATAAATTAAGCAAGGAAATTTTATTGATAGAAGACTCCAACGAAGGTGACACTGATCACTTCTAATGAGATTTGTCTTAGACTGATTTAACAATGACGTATTTTCCATTTATAGATCTTAGGGATGGAGTATCATCAAAGGAAATATAAATGTTTAGAGGACGAATGAGATAGAGATTTGGAAACAAGTGGATGATTACCCTAAAGAAATATCAGGTATGACCCTAAAAAAAATCCTTGATATAGGGTGAAGGCCGACTATAGGTGATAAACCGGATTACAAAGACATAAGATCCCAATCTGCAAAAGAATACTGGCGGCCAAGCTTTGTGGTTGAAATGAAATAAGGGGAATATGCTATTAGACTAGATTAATCTAACCAGAATAGAGCACTCGCTGGGAAATAACTCCATTCTAAATCTATAACACTCAACACAATGGAAGAAAACATAAAAGAATCAATTCATAGATTAAATATCTATTCCACTGAATTGAAACTCCATCTAAAGTCGAGTTGATATTAATAGGCTGTTTACTTAGCGATTATTTAAGAGGATCATTAGAACTATTATTCATTGCTTAATTGAACTCAACAAGGACCCCAATACTTGTGCCTTTGACATTCAATCATAGCCTATTCTATGAGGTCAAATTTTAGGGATGGTTGATATTCCTCTATACAATATTATCTAATAGGGTTCAAAACCTACATAATAGCTGCAAACAACGATGACATAGGGAGAGAGAAGGCACACTAGTGAAGGTAAAGAAAGGATTTTGATGACTGAAGCACTCTTGGGAAGACGTCTAGACTGGATAACACCCAGACAATGACTATGGAAGGTAGCGTCTAGTTCCATACATATACATAGCTTAGACATATCGATGAAGACTATGGGTGGCGGCCTGTGAATACACTAATAGGACAAAACTAAAATACATGCATTTATGAGTATTCCATTCTATCAGGTCTGAGTATAAATGTTGGTGTCATAAATGCAATTACATCCTCTATCTTGTATTTCTACAAAATGTTCATTGTAGTTATTCACAATACATAGTATCCGGATGCAAAACGTAGGGTAGAACGCAAGGCATGAGCATCGATTGACTATTACAATGGTAATAATTAGATTCCCAGCATATACGTATGCAAAAGTATTATAAATGCACTAGATACAAGCCTGAATATACTGTGAAGACAATAACCCAACGATTCATAGAGAATTTATGTAAATCATTTAGTAATTGCCTCTAAGATAAGACGTCTGTGAAGTTAAAAGATACGCAGACAGGTATTCTTATAAACGCTATTCATATTGAAGAAGATGAAGTATGGTACGCAATCCTACCTGTAGCAGGCACTATCCTCCCCTTTTTTATAACTTTCATTTTCATCTAACGCAAGCATGAATCGAATGATCAGAATCGGAAACCCTTTCGCTTTCCATACCAAGACTTATCATCCCCTCCCCGATCGAACCCCTGCATTCTCCCCCGAAGGAAATACATGTAGTCTCCCTTGTATGCAGAACCGTCCCCTCTAGTTTCCCCCCTTCCTTGCCATTGGTTTCCCGAAAAATATCCAATGCATGCATTCCCCAAATGCATGTTCAAGATTCCATTCACAGACTTCTTTTTTAAGAAAATAATTAATTTCCAATATTAGATGTAACTATCCACTTATAATTTTTATTTATCAAACCTGCTCACTTTGTATTTATATTCAATACTTAACTTTAAACCCATCTTTTCCACTATATTTTCTATCAATGAGTGTAACTTCTTTCTAAATCTTTTATTTAATGTCAATATAGAAATTTAATTTTATAATTATTTTCACTTCAAGAATTTTGCAACTTAGTCAATTTTAATTTCACGTCAATGATTCAAAGAACAACATTCAAGGATGGAATACCAAAACTTAAACTAAAAAACCCAAAACATGAAGGGCACTACACCATACACTAGTTCATAAGGTGTGAAGCCCGTGGTTGTTTTCCATGTGGTCCTATAGGCCCATAATGCCTCAAGTAACCTGGCTGCCCAGTCTTTTTTATGGATCTGCACTATTTTGGTCAGAATATTCTCAATCACCCTGTTTGTAACCTTCACCTATCCATTGGATTGGGGATGATAAGGTGTTGATTTTCTATACCTAATTTCATATTCCTTAACCAATTGATTAATAAGTTATGAAGTGAACTGGGAACCTTGATCAATCACAATTTCTTTAGGAACTCCACACCTAGTAAAGATGTCTACATATAGTAATTTAGCTACATTCCATCTCTAGCAAATTGTAATGCCTTGAATTCAACCTACTTGTTCAAATAATCTTTGCAAACTAAAATATACTCTTTATTATTAGATATTGGTAAAATGGGGCCAATGAAGTCTAGCCCCCATTTATCAAATGGTGCTAGTTCCAATCGTGGTTGCAAAGGCATCTCATATGTCCTTGTTGGCTTTCCCATTCTATGACATCTATCACAACTCCTTGTTTAATTTATTGTATTCTTATGGAGAGTTGGCCAATAGTAACTAGTTTTTAAGATCTTAAATGTTGCCTTTTTTCCTACAAAGTGACCCCCATAGGGCTCATCATGGCAAGCTTTTAGGATATCAAAGACTTCATCCTCTCTTATACATCTCATAATATTATTTGGACCTGCATAAAATAGATAACCAACTACCCAAGAGTATGGAAAGCTTTTATGCACCAACTATCTCTTTTGTCAAGGAGAAAAATGTGATGGTATCTTGCCTTGCCACTAAGTAATTTGTAATATTAGCAAACCATGGTGTATGTACATTGAGAGTAAAGAAATGCTAATTTGGAAAAGAATCATCCACAACACCTTCTTCTAGCTGTGTGGTCAATCTATATAGAAAATCTGCCACCACAGTAGCTTTCCTAGGCTTATCCACTATGGTTATACAAATTCTTGTAGTAAGAGCAACCATTTTACTAGTCTACCTCCAACTACAGGTTTGGTCATTAAATATATGATTGCAGTGTGATTTGTGTGGATAGAGATTAGGTAACCTATGATATAGTTTCTAAACTTGTTGATTGCATAGGCAACTACCAACATCTCTTTCTCTATGAGTGTATAGTTAAGTTCTAATCCTTGTAAGTTTTTTTTGATGTATTAAATATCATATTCCTTATTACCTTCCTTTTGTCCCAATACTACTCCTATGGAAAAGTTAGAAGCATTAGTGTGTATGGAAATACAATGTCTCGTTTGGCCCTCTCAAGATAGGTGCCTTTGCAAGGGTTGTCTTAAGTGTTTCAAAAGAGTGCTGACATTCCATGGTCCAGTCAAATTCTATATCTAAGTTTGTGAGTAGAACAAATAAAGGTGTTGCAATTTTTTTGAAGTCTTGAATGAATATTCTATAATAGCCTACATGTCCTAGAAAAATCCTTACATATCTTTATTTCTATGGCATAGGAAGTGTGGAGATTATATCAATCTTATTGGGACCCACTTGATATAAAATTCCTTAGAAAAATTCCTTGAGTTATCATCATGAAACATTTCCCATGACTCACGAATTGATTATGTTCTTGGCATCTTTTCAAAACCTTTTCTATATTGTTGAGTGCTTCTTCATATGTTTCTCCATAGGTGGTGAAGTCATCCATGTAGATTTCCATGGAGTCATGAGCATAATCTTGGAAGATACTTAGCACTTCCCTCTAGAAAGTGGATGGGGTATTACATAGTCCAAAGGAAAGAACATAATAGGAATATGTTCCCCAAGGGCACGCAAATGCGGTTTTATCCTAGTCCTTTCGAGCAATCTTTATCTGGTTATAGCCACTAAATCCATCTAGGAAGGAGTACTTTTTACCTAGTATGGAATCAAGTACTTGGTCAATGAAAGGTAGTGGAAAGTGATCCTTCCTAGTGGTTGTGTTTATCTCTCTATAGTCTACACATACTCTCCATTTCCATCCTTTCTTGGGGACAATAACTAGAGGTGACACCCACTGAATATCAAAATTAGGGTAAATGAATCCTACATCAAGTAATTTTTGAAGTTTAGTTTTAACTATTTCTCTTAAGGAAGGGTTCATTATCCTTTGGGGTTGTCTAATTGGATTGAAACCATCATTTATATAGATCCTATGCATGCATACATTTGAATCAATCCCCTTCATGTCATGGTAGTCCCATGCAAAGACTGTTGCATGAGCCCGCAACACAATGCTTAAAGAATTTTGTTGTTCTTTAGTTAGTCCATTGTGAACATTCAAAATTTTATTTGACATGATTTCTAATGTCTTATATGTTGGTTGTATATATGAAAGGTCAAGTCCAATAATGTTGGGGACACATTGTTGTGGCAATAGAGAATGAAAAAGTCGGGAGACTTCTTTTGATGAATTTGTGTGTATAATATTCTATAGTGGATCTTGCAGACATGAAAGACAGTCCTATTGTTACAAGTTCCTATTGCAGTCATTCTATATTATGTGAGCAATTAAGCCATCCTCATCTTGATTACTCAACAAAGGGTTGTGTTTATAGTCATGAGAGTCTACAAAGAATAATAGTCTTCTTCATCCAAGGTAGGCCAAATGGTTTGTCCTAGATCTTCATAAGGTTGGGTCGGTGGATAGAGGACCAACTTCTTGGTCACAGTTCCATTTTATATAGTCATGTTCCTAGACCTACAAAAATGTAGCAAAAACCAATGCATTAGTTTTTGCTAACCATGGTCTACCTAAAATAAGTGGATATCTTGCAAGGTTGGTCTTTGGCTGCAAGACTATGAAATCTACAAGATACTCCCATGAATATAATGCTATGACCAAGTCCTCAATGATTCCCTTAGGTTTCACTCTTTCCCTAGTTTCCAACTATAAAATAGTGGGTGTAGGTCTAAGGTTTACTAGTTCTAGTAGCCACATTGTCTATTTAGTCATGACATTAATGACTACCCCTAAATCAATTAAGGTTTTCTTGATAAGGGTTCCATTTATCTTATCATCCACTACTGGACTTCTAGGGTTTGTATATTTAGGGATAGTTATATTCCCTAGCATAATGTCAACAAGGCTCCCTAGGACATGAACTATATGAGGGTCCTTCCTATTTCTCCCTAGCTTTTTTAAAACAAAGGTCTCTTACTATCTTGGTGTAAATTGGGATATCCTTGATAGCTTGAATGAGGGTAATTTTAATACTTATATCCTTAAATTGACCTAATAGGTCTATCTTAGCTTGACTCTGATGTCTTGGAATGGCTAAATTCTTAGGTAATGGAGACTCTAGACTTGAAATAGTCTAGTTGACTTGTGTAGACACTGAAAATTGTCCTTCGCCTATGAACTCACCTTTTCATATCAATTCCTCCTTCTTCTTGCATAATTAAATAATTTTAAATATTTAATTATCTTTTAAGGTCATATTCCTCTATTAATTAAATAAATTTTGTTTATTTAATTACGTCACTAATTAGCCGCTTCCTTTCTATAATTAAATAAATGCTTATTTATTTAATTATTGTCATTTTTCTACTATAATTACATAATTATTTTAATTATTTAATTATTTGTTATCCTCTTCTATAATTAAATAAATTTTATTTATTTAATTATTTACTAATTTGTCATTTTCATCCACTTTTAAATTAAATTATTATTTGATTTAATATTCAACATGTTGCATGTCTTTTATAATTAAATAATGCTTTTATTATTTAATTATTCACCTTCCCTCCCAAATTAAATAATTGTATAATTATTTAATTTTCTCCAACAACCTCTTTTTCTATGCCAACCTCATTATCCGTGTCATTCTTATCTTCTCTTGTCTCATTAATTTTCCACCCTTGATTAAATTATCTTATAATTCAATCTTGGCCATTAATCATTATCATTGCCCTAATTTTGGCCTAACCCTATTTCATACTACAACTTTCAATCTTGGCCATTGATTAAGACATCTTATTGACATCCAATCTCAACCATCAATCCAAATCAGACCTTGCCTATAAATCAACCCTCTCATAAGACATTTGGGGGACTGATTCTTCAAGTATCCTTATGCTGCCAAAATCATTCTTGAATCATTCATCCATTTCTATCTATCATTATTCATCTATCATCTCCATCCCAATGTTATGCTGCTAAATTGAGCAACCAACATATTACATCAATCGAATAATTAATCCATCATTGCATCTATTTGAGGTATTGAAGATTTGGATTAGGTAATGCGTGTTATTGTTTTATCATTTTTATTTATCCAAATTTTTTATATACATTTTGGTGAACTTGATGTGAACCCCCTAACTGATTTTTAGCTCAATATTTTGACAAATTTTGAGGAATTTTGGAGTTGGATCGTTTTTGTTGCAGGTTTTGCATCATTTTGGGACAAAACCCTAGTTTTCAAAGATTTGACCATATCTCTCAAATTACTATAGATATTTTCACAAAAAACATTTCTATATGTTGGGGACAATATCAAGAGCTTCCACTCCAAAACTCAAAATTTTTTGAGCTTTTTAAAAAAAATTATAATTTTTTTGTTATTTTTCATGAAAAATCAATTTTGAGAGAAAATTAGTGAATTTTTTGGATATTTTTTATATTTATGGAAAGATCTCTTAATTCTAGTAGGGGTTTTTTCTTTATGTTTTTAATTTGGATAAAAAATAATTAGACAAAAACAAATCTTTGAAAATTAGGGTTTTACAAAGATTTGTTTATATCTCACAAATGGTTGCAAATCTTTTCACAAAAAGTTTTTTTCACATTTGGGATGATGTAAGGAACCTTCAATCCAAAAATCATAATTTTTGGACCCGTTTTGATTTTGTTATCATTTTTTAATGATTTTTCATAAAAATTTAATTTTGGGTGCAATACAACAATTTTGTCGGATTTCTTTACATTTTTGGAAAGCTCTGGAAATTTTAGTAAGGGTCTGTTTTCCATGTTTTTAGTTTTGATGCAAAAAACATTTCCAAAAATCAGATTTTTCTTGACTAGCTAACCCTCTAATATTAGTGATCAATTATCTTGTTAGAGTTTTGGATTTGTTGTTTGTTTTGTGAATGTGCAAAAAAAATAAACATTTCACATGACAAATTGGATCAAGTGGACAAAAATTTGGAGCTAGAGAAAGTTTAGGTGCACACATTTCATCTTTCATCTCTTAATCTTGTTTGTCACACATTTGGATTTGGGGCTTAAAACAAGCATCTTGTTTGCAACCACACTTTGAAATTAGGCTTAAAATGAACCATTGTCTTCCATCACACATTTTGGCTTTAGGTTAAAAAGAAAAAGTGCTTCCATTGTTTTCTTACACACATTTCAATTTTCTAAAGTGAAATTAAAAACTGCAAGTGTGAATCAAGTGTGTGTGTCCTCCAAAACAACTCACTTGGTTCTCTCTTGTCATACCCTTCTTTGGAGGCCTACTTGTAGCACACACCCCTCCAAGGGACAACCTCAATCAAGGTGTGAATCCAAAGACACGCCTCTTTGGGAGTTGAAATCTTATCACTCTTGGCTAATCCCCAAAGAACTTTATACCTTTGGGAAGTGAAGGTGAAGGGTGGGTTACCCCTTTCTCTTAGGCTGTGTGACATGATTTTGCTTTCAAATCATCCCTAGTCAACCTTGTGCACCCTAGCTTAAGACCTAATTGGCCATACCCACTTGACTAGAATTATACTTCTTGTGTATTCAAGTGTTTACTTAATTATAACATTTAATCTTGAAATAAAAATTTATCATTGTGTTTGGTGTGTGTTTTCATGCATTTACATGTTAAATCTTGTGTTTGATATTGCCCAAGTCAAACTTCCAATAAACACTTGACACATCATCCAAATCATCAAATCTTGTCATTCCACATCATATCCTAATCATCATCTCTTTAATCCAATCAACGTCTTTTTACACCATGCCAACATTAGAAGACCTAGTACCCCAATTCCAAAACCTCCTCTAATCACTTTATCAAGCACCAAAACTCTTAGAACAAAAAATTATACAGGGCTCCAAGGCCTCATCCAATGATTTCAACTTCAAACAAACCAATCACCTCAAATGCAACAAATCATAGCACAAGCCCAATACCTCATGGCCACTTGTCAAATTCAACAAGCACAACATCAAGTCCAATCACCACATCAACAAATTTCATCTCAATCCTATGTGTCACATATATCATCATATCAACCTCATCCATCCACATATCATGTTTCCCCTTCATCAACCTATCAAACCTCTTCTAATGTCAACCCTTATCCATATCAATCCACCTCTCAAGAAACATTATCCTATGCAACCCCTCCATCATTATCACAACAACAAATCATGCCACAACAAGTCCAAACACCATTACAACCTCAACACATTCAACCACAATCCTGTGTCACCTTCATCATCATGCCAACCAAACCCACCTACCTATCATGTCAATGCCACATCAACATATCCACCCATATCACAACAAGAACATAGGATCCTAAGTCCACCTTGGCAACAAAATCAAGAGCCTTTCAATTCTCATGTTCCATTTGACAAGGGGAACACCAATTTACTTTATGCACCTTATAAATTTATCGTACCACCATCTAATAAAATGCCTATCCCTAAGCCACCATGGCCTAGTCCTAATCCTAAGCCTATAACACCATCCAATATCATTTTCCATCCACTATATTATCCATCTACCCATACACTTGCAAAGGATGTGATCCAATGGATACTATTATAGAATAAACCATCCCCATGTCAAGAACCCATTAATGAGCTTACCAAAGAACCTTTGAATTCCATGCCTATTTCTCCAACCCCATCATGTAATCTCCCCCTTGAGCCTATTCAAGAGTCTTCCCCATTGAGCCTAAGTCAACCTCCATCATGTCTCCATGTTGTTAACCATCTAGAACATCTTGGTCCCATTCAAGAGTCACTCCCTTCCACTTCCATTCAAGCAAGCCAAGAGTTATGTCAAGAGCATTATCCTAAGCATGAGGAAACATTAACCTCTCATTCTAATCAATATCGAGGCCCATCTAATGATCCGAATCATAACATACTTGGTCCTATTTATGATCAATCTCCCCTCTATGATCTTACCTATGATCAAGAAGGCCATGATGATCCTCTTAGCTAACTTTATGCATTCCATGGTCAAGATCCTATCACTTCACCTATCCATGAGCAAGGAACCTCCATTGCTCCTATCCATGATCCATCAACATCCACTTCCCTTGATGAGACATATGTCACCCAAGCACACATATAAGATCAAAAAAATACCTTGGATCTAAGTGAAGACAATGCTAATCAAGATCCTAATGATCCTCCTGATGAGCCTAGTTTTTGGTCTAGTTTTGGGTAGAATCTATAGTCTATTTGTTGGCTGATGTCATGAACTTTGATGATTAAATTTTGGTATTTGCATAATGTTTCCCTCAAACCATTGACATTTGACATTATCCTATCTCTGCAAGCTTTAATGACATTTGGCATATTATGTGGGTTAACAATATTGATTTTTCATGTGATTAATGAATGATTCTTAGAGTGGTTATAGATGTGTAGTTATTATGTGTATTGACCTTGCCATGCAAATTTAATATGCCAAGTTGAGGAAGACACCGCCAGCTGGGCATACACCATAATGTCCAGCTAAGGAATCACTCCAAGTCAAAGGCAGTCGACGAAAAAAGATTCTTCATGCAATTGAATGTAACCGCCTTGTAGCAAACCTTAATGATTTAGAATGCATGGGCATTACTGTTGTGTTGGATCAGTGTCTAGACTTGCATGTCTGACTAGATTCCATGCATGTGTAACCGCCATCGCTCCACTTTCCCTTGTTTTCCCTAAATGGCGTCCTCACAGTTGTGGAGTTGACTACCTTGTTTTGCTATAGTATAAATAATGATTTGATGCTCCTTCTTCAGGGGTTTCACGATTTGATATTGTACTCTTATTCTCTAGTTTCAATGATACAAATACATTACTCTCTTGTATGCATGATTTACAATGAATAAAATAAAGTTTTGAGTTCAAGCACTTGAGTTATTATTGGTTTAGAGGATACTTATCCAAGGGGTCCCACTTGGTGAGTAATCCATCTTATTCATTTAGCATTAGTTTAGTATTACTTGTTGTTTAGTACTTAGTTGGAAATATGGCATTGATTGTTCCTGCAACCACTAGAATTCCATTATGTGACTGTTCCTGTAGCCAAAGCAGATAGAGTAGTGTCATCTTTGTTGCTCAGATTTTTATTCCTGTTATGCATTTTAGGTTAGCATAGTCGTTGATTGATATTCAACATTTGTCTCTTTCCCTTTCAAGCAATTTACTTTCAGTATTATGTTTCTTAGCTATAGAATACAATGGATACTTTGAGTTCCTAGTGCACATACTGTGTTGATCCATTTCAAGTTCACCTCCCTGGGTTGACAAGTTAAATGCACCTTCATGATGATTGAGATAGCTATTCAGGTTAGATGTCCAATCTCTGAGTCATGGTTGTGAAGGCTTAGTTATTAAAATCATTGTAGGAGGCCAACATTTTTGGTGTTGTTTTTGGGGATGGTGTCAAGATAGGGATTCTTTTAGATTCATTGGTAGTTTTCCTTGTTGTAGTGTTTCTGGAAGTTGTTCTTTGTATGTCCTCATTTAGGAAGTAATGAACCCCCTATTCTTTACCAATTTTTTGTGTGAACTGACTGATAGTGAGTGATACCACATGCATAGAAGAAGGAGAAGAGATGCTTATGGGAGATTCCTTCCTAACAATATTAATCCACTCCAGCTAGTTGAAGATCAAAATCTACCAGAAGAAGAAGAAGATCCATGACCCTTTGTTGATGCATATCCTGTTCTAACTAATTCTGAAGTCTCCTCTAAAGATCAAAATCAGCTTGAGAACCCTTTTGCTTTGGAACACAATCAAGCAGGCATGGGTGATGCAAATAGGAACAAACCTAACCAACCAAATTTTCCTTTCCCCATTTCCCATCAGAATGAAGTTGACAACATCAAGAACATTATTGCCTCAACACTCCCAAATTTTTATGGACTTGTCATAGAAGATCCTGATACCTTCTTATTTGAGTTTGAAATACTCTACATGAGTTATGATTATACTACTAATGTCCATAGGCTTAAGCTATTTCCTACCACTCTAAAAGAGGCTGCATTAAGATGGTTCATGAGCCTAGGTAGAGATATTGTGGAAACTTAAGGAAGACATGAAGACAAAATTCCTTGAGAAATACAAGGAATATTGTAGGGGAAATGACATGAGAGGAGGTGACATTTTCAGGATGCAGGAAAAAGAAGATGAGATCTTGGAAGATTACATTGCAAGGTTCCTATTTTTCTTGCAAAAGTCCCCACACCATGCACTTAATGAGGACTCACATAAGTTTATTTTCCTGAGAGGAATCAATGACAACTATATTGATGCCTTGGACCTCATGGAAGGAGGAGATATCTCTCAAGCTCCTTGGGAGGATAACAAGAAAATATGCAAAAATTACTCTAGGGAAGCTTCAAAGAAAGGGAGAGCTTATCAATCTTCCATGAGTAAGTCAACTATTGGTGGAGTTTCAAGAATGGAGATCACTCATTTGATGATAGACTTCAAGCAAGACATTATCAACAATCTAGCTACTCAACTAGATACACTTTAGGCCAAGAAGAATCAAGAGGAGGCAGAGGCAATGTTGACAGAGTATTGCCCCCACTACAGACAAAAGAAGAAGGATTGCAAATATAAGATGGTAGCTAATCTTGAAAGCAAGCAAGTTTCACCTGAATTCAATCTAATTCAGATTGAAGAAGGTGACAAAGTCTACTATGTTGCATAAAGGAAACCTTGAGCTCTAAGACAAGGTATGCCACCAGATCCACTATCCTATGTTGGACCATATATTAACTCCTATTCATCTGGTAACCAATGACAACCCCCATAACCACCTAGTTATGGAGGATATCCACCATAGCCTTGGAGCAACCCTCCAAATGCTCGGCCCATTCATCAAAGTTCTCCACCCCAGTGGCAGCAACCTTAGGGGAATTGGCAGCAATTTCAAGGGCACTAACAACCACCTCCAGGAAATTGACAACAAACAAATCAATGGAGAGGACAAAAATGGCCTACTCAGACAACCAGTTACATGCATACACCTTATTAGCCCCAACAACCTGCTATAATGCCTCCACCTGCTAATCCAAGGTCAAATGCACCAAAACCCACTCAGCTACTAGCTTATCTCACACCCGATCCAAATAACAAATCACAACAACAGCCTACATATTTTGTTGATTCAAATCAATTCCTTGCATATGCTATGAGTGTAGCTGACATCCACCTACATTCAAAAACCACTCTACCAACACCTTCCAATCCCATTATTACTGAGCTTCCTATGGAAGAGGAGGAGGAGCCTCTGAATGATCCTATTCAACCAAATGTACCTAAAAATCCTGAACTAGTCCATTCCAAGTAGACCAAGAAAGAACCACCATTTCCTCAGAGATTGGAAGTTGCCACTAAGAAAGAAGAAAAGGAGGATACTACCTTTGATAGCTTGGATCAACTGAAGCATATATGTGTTCAGATACCCCTATTTCAGGCCATAAAGGATGTTCTAATCTATGAAAAAGCAATCAAAGAAGCTTGTCTCAAGAAGCCAGGTAGGAAAAAGAAAGACCCAACTACAGTTCATGTGGTGGGCTAGCTAGCTGATATCATGCTGGGAAAAGTGACTATTCCCAAATATAATGACCCAAGTACTCCTGTGGTAACAATTGTCATAAACGGGATCCAAGTGAAGAATGCTCTGATTGATTTAGGGGAAACAATCAATGTAATGACCAAAGACATCCTGCAACAACTAAATATTGCAAGTATGAGATCTACTCCTACTGTTCTGTAGCTTGCTAATAGCTCTACTGTTAAGCCTGATGGTGTAGTGCAAGATCTTTTGGTAGTTCTAGACTCTTGGGAATACCCAACAAATTTTATGATTCTTTCTCCTAAGGCTACACTAGGTGGGTATCCCATCATTCTTGGAAGGCCTTGGTTAGCAACTGTGGATGCATACATTGGATATCAGTTAGGTGACATGACCATTTCAGATGGGAGGATCACTAAGAAGTTTGTTCTTTATCCACCTGATCAACCATCTCATGATGAAGATAACCTCGTATGGCCACAAGTTGGTGAAGAGGCCGAAGAAGTTTATTCTGTGGCACAACTTATAATGCTAGGTAGATCTTTCATACAACTCCAAGATGAGGATGAAGTGTTGGCTAACGTCATTCAAAACCATTATGAAGTGGAGGAAGCATTATCTTCTACTTCGATCAAGACATTTCTTCCTGCTCTTCCCGCAGCCACTGTTCCTGTGAACGATCTTCCTACAGCCACTGTTCCTGTAGACAGACTTCTTGCAGCAACATGTATGTTCCATATATTATTGTTGTATGAACTAAAGGTACCATGTATTAATGAAGCAGCCATGATAGAGTTAACTACACAAGTCTAGGTGTCAGAGGGAAGATATCTGAATGTTAATAGTAAATTGAATGAAGAACATAAATTGTTATTAGTGAACCTATTAAGGGCCCATTAACATGCATTTGCATGGGATTATCATGATATGGAGGGACTGGATCCTAAAATTTGTACACACAAAATTTATATTAGAGATGATTGCACTCTAGTAAGACAACCACAAAGAAGAATTAACCCTGCACTAAGAGAGATTGTGAAAGGAGAATTGCAAAAATTACTAGATGCAGGATTTATCTACCTCATTTTAGATAGTCAGTGGGTGTCTCCATTAGTGATTGTGCACAAAAAAGGAGGGAAATGGCAAGTTTGTGTTGACTATAGGGAACTTAATGCTGCCACCAAGAAGGATTGCTTTCCTTTACCCTTCATTGATCAAGTTTTGGACATACTTGTAGGAAAGCAATACTTCTCTTTTCTAGATGGATTCAACAGCTACAACCAGATCCAAATTACACTAGAATACTAGGAGAAGACCACATTCACCTATCCATGGGGGACCTATGCCTATTCAGTACTCCCATTTGGCTTGTGCAATGCACCTGCAACTTTGGGCATTCATTAGCATATTCTTAGACATTTCTCATGATTGCATGGAAATCTATATGGACGACTTCACCACTTATGGTGTTGATTTTGATCAGGCATTGGAAAATATCAGGAGAGTCCTACAGATATGTGAGGATCAAAACTTTTCCTTAAATAGTGAAAAGTGTTTCATGATGATGATGCAATAGGGTGTAGTTCTTGGCCACTACATTTCCCATAAAGGAATTCAAGTAGATCCTACAAAAATTGAGGTAATCACAAATTTTCCTACACCTACAAAATAGAAGAATGTTAGGAGTTTCTTGGGTCATGTAGGATATTATAGGCATTTTATTAAATATTTCAGCAAGGTAGCAACACCATTGTATACCCTTCTCACTAAGGATGTTGAATTTCAGTGGACTGAAGCTTGTGATTAGGCATTTTCTGACTTGAAGGCAACTTTGACTCATGCTCCTGTACTTAAGGGACCTAATTGGGAGCTTCCTTTCCACATCCACACCGATGCATCAGATTATGCCATAGGAGCGGTATTAGGAAAGAAAGAGGGAGCTGTTGAAAATGCTATTTACTTTGTTAGCAAAAATTTACAAGGAGCTGAATTCAATTATACAATGACAAAGAAAGAGATGCTGGCAATAATCTATGCATTGAATAAATTCATACATTACATAACAGGCTACCAAATCTTTGTGCACACTGATCATGCAACCATTAGATATCTCATGAATAAACCTTTTATCATAGGAAGATTAGCAAGATGGTTATTATTGATGCAGGAGTTTGATATAACCATTGTGGATAAGCCAAGGAAGGCCAATGTTGTTGTAGTTTTTCTTTCAAGGTTAACCACATCAAAAAACAATTATCCCATAAATGAATTTTTTCCTAATGAGCATCTATTCTCCCTCAATGTACAAACACCCTGGTATGCTGACATAGCCAATTACTTAGTCACATGTAGAGTTCCTTCTCACTTCTCCCCAAAAGAGAAAATGACACTTATTGAAAAATATTTTCCTTTCTCTTGGATTGTTGGATGTTTGTTTTATATTGGGCCTGACCATGTCATGAGGAGATGTGTGAGAGAAGATGAGACACATGAAATCTTGCATGCATGTCATAATGAACCATGTGGAGGAAACTTTACATCCAAATGGACAACAATGAAGATTTTGAACATAGGGTATTACTGGCCAACACTCCACAAGGATGCAGGAAGGTATACCAAAAAATGTGATAGATGTCAAAGGATGGGCAGACCAACTAGATTTGATGAAATGCCACTTTTTCCTTAGGTAGTAATCACACCCTTTGTCAAGTGGGGATTGGATTTTGTGGGACCAATTGACCCTCCATCAAATGGTAAGTCTTATATACTAATATGCATTGATTATGTGACAAAATGGGTAGAAGTTAAGGCTATGAAACATGCAAGGGATAACAAGGTTGTAGAATTTCTTTATGAAGAGATTTTCACAAGATATGGAGTCCCAAGAGAAATAGTGGTTGATCAAGAAGCTCAATTCACATCAACTCTTGTTGCAACACTAGTAAAAATGAGTACACAATATAAGGCACAAAAAGTATATCATACTTTGAGGGCTAATGGCCAAGTTGAGGGTGACCAATAAAGAGATTGAAGCCATTCTAACTAAAATAGTAGTTGTCCATAGAAAGGATTGGGCCAACAGATTACTAGAAGCTATTTGGGCCTATAGGAAAACCTGGAAAACAACTACAGGCTTCACCCCATTTGAGTTGCTGTATGGAAAGACAACTATGATGCCAATTGAATTTGAACATAAGACTCTACAAACTGCAATAGATTTTGGGATTGATATTTCCGAGGCATAGAAAGAATCATGCAACTAAATGCTTTGGATGAAATAAGAAGAGCAGCCTTGTAGCATACAGAAGTAGTGTAGAATCAGAGGATCAAGTGGCATGAAAAATTTATCAGGGACAAGAAATTCAAACTAGGAGATTGGGCATTGCTCTGTGACTCAAGATACAAGGACAATGTAGGAAAATTGCAGACAAGGTGGCTAGGACCATACAAAGTTACTGAGGTCTTTCCTAATGGAGTTGTTCAACTTACTACCATTGACCCTATCAGATTAAAATTATTTTTCAATGGTCATCACCTCAGGTTATACCACAAGTCAACCTCCAAAGAAGAGTTCCTGTGACAATTCATCTAACATTCAACACCGGAACTTCCTGCAGCCGAAGGAAGTGGACATAGTGTCCCTCCTTCCGGCTAATTAAGGTATGTACTTGTCATAATAAATAATTTCACTTATGTGGAAGTCCATTTCTTCATCCATCCACCCATCCACCCATTCATTACCACCTTTCTCCCTCTTCCATCACTTCATTCCACCTCACCTCATTTCACTTCATTTATTGCTCAATTTATTCTCCAAAAAGGCAAGCATTGCTTTATTCACGATATTTGCAACAAATCTTCCAAATATTTAGGTATGTGTGCATTAATTGCTATCTTTAATAATCTTTTAAGTGCATTCATTTAATCACTGTACTCTAGTATATATATTCACATAAATTCCATTATTACCTATCAATCACCATTCCCATCTCACATGTGTGGACACATGTCCAAACTTAGGTTGGGGGGAAGGGAAAGAAAGAGATGCAAATATTTTGTGAATTTATTGCCCATGTGTCAAATCATATTAGGATACGTCAGAAATTTGAAAATGAGCTGATTTGAAATCCGAGTGAGAGGACAACTTACATGTGTGAAGTGACAATAGCTACAATCACCATTTCTTCCTATCATAATTTCCCTTTATCACTCATTTTATTGCCATTATTTCCCTGTCGTAATCTTGAGTTTCAAGCAAGAAGCAAAAAAAAAAGAAAGGAAATTCAGTTGACACTGGCACTAGAAATTTAGCAGGTTGGTATTGGAATTTAGTAGATACTGGAAGAAAGTGCATTTGATTTTTTAGATAGGAATTACAAGAAATAAGTTGCAAAGCATTTGTTTGATTGCAGACAATGGGAGGTGGGTTAATTCAAAATGAACCCATGGTGCATGATATTTTACAGTAGAATGCACAATGCTTGGCATAATTTAGAAATTGTGGATGGTTAGATTACTTCTTGAAGCTGGATGGCTTTGATGAAAGCATTTCCCTTGAATTTTCCTAGACATTTTAAAAAGGAAAATCCATAGTAAAAAGGTTGTAAGTTGTGGCAATAGAGGAAAGAATTGCAGGGGTCACAGGGTTACCAGTCGATGGTGAAAATTACCCTACTTCCAAAGACACCATATCGGCTAGGGCCAAGTTTACAGAGCCAAACGACCCCCCATTGAGCATAGAAAAACAAGGTGTGAAGATAATATCTTTGCCTAAGCCATGGAAGCACATAGCTGTGTATGTCATCAAATACATCACTTGTGAGGGTTGCTAGTCAAAATTTTATTTTGTCCACTTCAAAATTTTGAATCATATGAGGCACAAAAGGAGGATGAATGTGCCCAATGTGTTGTACAATATTCTCTCAATTATGACAGTTGAGACCCAAAAAGGTAGGGATAATTCTACTTCCCACCATTGCTTGATTAAATTTTTAGTTGACAAGTCTCTACATGATGTACCTGGGATGACTTGGGAGGATTTTATAAATGTTGATCAAATTAGACCTGAGCACTTGCAACCTAGGGATTTTCCTCAATCTTGTAGGTCTAGCAGGAGAGTAAGCACAACTGAAGCCACTCCTAGTGCTTCAACCTCTAGTGTTGGCTCTAGCATAAATCCTCCTGCAATAGAAGAAACCATAGAAATTAGTTCTTCTAGAACATAGCACTTAGAAAAAGGAAGCTCTTCCTCAGATTCTGATGATGACATCCCACTTGAAACCCTAATGAAAACTAAGGTAGAATAGAAAGAGGTAGAAATGAGAAAAGGGAAGGTTAAGACACAACCTATAGAAAGAAAAGTGCCAAGTTATAAGAAGAGGAACGCTGACATTGTTCGTCCTGTTGCCAAAGGAAAATGTGAGAGACCTCACAAGAAATCAAGACCAGTTGGGCTTTCGATTGGTATGCCTCCATAGGAAAGCCATAAACCTAGTGAGACCTCACATGAGGACCCTGAAGCCCCAATGGAGTAGGATAATTTTGAAGAAGAAGACATATTTAGGAGAGCAACAAATATAACACTGGCCAATCTTGCTAACATTGCAGAAGAATTGGAGGAAAATCAAGACTTCCTGCAGCATGAGCAAGAGGTCCTGCAACAAGAAGTCCTGTAGCAACAACCAAAACTAGAGCAGGAGTTCATGCAACCATAGCTAGAACAAGAGTCCTTGCAGCAAAAGGAAGAAGAAACAACACCCTTGTAGCCAGAGATAACTGGACAGCTTGAGTCCATGCAGATAGTGCCTTATGAGGGGCCGCCATCAACAAAAAGACTAGTAGGAATTCATAATCCTCTCGGCTTTACAGTACATGCAACAATTTTGAATTTATGGAAAGAAATACAAAGAAGGGAGGAAGAATGGAAAAAAGGAAAAAAAAATTTGGAGGAAATTCAAAAGAAGGATGAAGAGATTGAGGATAAAAATGAAGAAATTGCCACCCTGAAGTAGAGGGTGGATGATATGGAAGCTTTGGCACCAAAGATTTTGGAATATAGGACCCCTCCAAGGATCTATGCTTTGCTCCTGAAAGAGAAGTATCTCTCTTTCAAGATGTCAAAAATTGCCTTAGGTTTGAATCCTTCTATTGATACCCCTATGGAATTTTTCAATGTTTATAGGATTGCCTCCCCTAAAATGAAGAATTTGCTATGTCAATTTTATCTGCATAATTATTTTGTCACAAAAGACCATGATTGGAATCTACTATTGTATGTTGGGTATGTTCAATTGAGAGCATTCATGTCTTGGGTGCAAAATGAGATTCATTGGGGACAACAACATGGTGCTTATAAGCAATTGGAGTATGATATCCCTCTGCCTGTTAGAGATGAATCAAGCAACCCAAGGGATATTTATAGAGAATGGCATAGAATGTTGCTCAAACCAAGTTATGGAAATAGGATTATGCCTTGGATTGAGGAAATTTACAATGAGTATGAGGTAAAGACAACAACAAAGGAGGAAACCGTGAGGAGATATTTATCACAAAAATGGAATAGTTTGACTAATGAGCTGAAATAGGCTAAGCCTCATTCCATCCATAATTATACTGCAACACTAAAGAGGATTGATAGGAATATTTAGATTAGGAGAGCTCAGGGACGGTCTTGGCTTCTCCTAACTTTCCAGCCACCCATGCTCATGTGGCCCGTGCCAAATTTTAGATTCTACCAGTATGACATTGCTGCATAGAGGAAAAGATGGAATAGGTTTGACATATTGAGAGGATTCTATTGGGATCTTGATTCACACATTGTAGCCACTGATGTTGGACAACTCTCAGTTGCAAATTTTAGAGCCTTGACCAAGCAAAATAACAAATCTTCCCCTGCTAGACGACCAACAAAATGTTAGGTTGGGGGGAGTGATGAGCCTAGTTTTTGGCCTATTTTTGGGTAGAATCTATAGTCTATTTGTTGGCTAATGTCGTGAAATTTGATGATTAAATGTTGGTATTTGCATAATGTTTCCCTCAAATTGGTATTTGATCAATTCAACTCCTTCAAATAAATCTTCAAATTATCAACTAATCATTATCATCAAATCAAATCATTTCTTCATCAATCCAATCAATCTAAATCATTCCAATCACCTCAACTTTTCTATTCAATTCATCACATCCTGTCATCCAATCAAATAAATCCACTTGATATCACTTCTTCACAAGGTATTTTGGAGCCCATCCATGTCAAAGTCCCTCCACACTCTTATGGCCTTGGATATACACCCCAAGGACACCAATCTCAAGATGTTGGCACTTCCTCCATGCCTCCTAAGTCCACTTTCCATCATAAATCCTATCATACGCCTAAAACATATGTTTCCATCCTTCCTCCATCATCCTACAAATGTCAAAATAATTTGACTATACACCTTCCACCATCCACTTTTCCACCATTACTTCCAACTTCCAATAGCCCTCCATCCACTTTACCACCATCACTCCCAACACCTAATATCCCTACCATTCAATAAAAATAAAAGTACCATGATAGATGGATGGATAAAAATGACAGGTCATAGTGAATGGAATGGATGTATGCATCATAAGAGAGCAAGGATGTGATCTCCAAAGGTTGTGTCGCATTAAAAAAAATCAAATAGCCAACAAAAATACAAGCAATAAAATCAAACCAAATTACTTCTTCCAAAATAATTCTTATTTATTTAATTATTGTCATTTTCTTACTATAATTAAATAGTGTACAATTATTAAGTTATCCTCTTCTTCTATAATTAAATAAATTTTATTTATTTAATTACTAATTTGTCATTTTCATCCACTTTTGAATTAAATTATTATTTAATTTAAAAGTCAACATGTCACATGTCTTTTATAATTAAATAATGCTTTTATTATGTAATTATTCACCTTCCCTCCCAAATTAAATAATTTTATAATTATTTAATGTTCTCCAACAACCTCCTTTTTTGTGCCAACCTCATTATTTGTGCTATTCTTATCTTCTCTTGTCTCATTCATTTCCACCCTTGATTGAATTATCTTATAATTCAATCTTTGCCATTAATCCTTATCATTGCCCTAATTTTTTCCTAACCCTATTTCATACTACAACTTTTAATCTTGGCCATTGATCAAGACATCTTATTGACATCCAATCTCAACCATCAATCTAAATCAGACCTTGCCTATAAATCAACCCTCTCATAAGCCATTTCGAGGGTTGATTCTTCAAGTATTCTTATGCTGCCAAAATCATTCTTAAATCATTCATCCATTCTATCTATCATCATTCATCTATCATCTCCATCCCAATGTTATGCTGCTGAATTGAGCAACCAACATATCAAATCATTCGAATAATTCATCCATCATTGCGTCTATTTGAGGTATTGAAGATTTGGATTAGGTAATGCATATTATTGTTTTATCATTTTTATTTTATCCAAATTTTTCATGTATACAACTTGCTTTGGTCTAGGCTTCAAAGGTGAATTGTCCAAAGCTTCTGCTATGGGTTCCTCATCTACCATCTCAGTGATTTGAGGGGATGAAGGCCCAACCAGTGTTTTCCCTGACTTGAGGTTGAAATCACTCACCTCTACCCCATAAGTAGGGTATTAAATAGCCTCGTTAGTGTATGCCTATTGAACAGGCTTGTTATTTGGGTTAGGGGAAGGTAATTGATGTTCTCTTGGTGGCTAAGATGTTGGGTTTGATGGATTAGGCATGATGGCCTACTATTGTGGATATGAAGGAAACAAAGGCTGTTGATAATTCATATTTTGGTACTGCCACTGCTAGCCCTTTTTCCATTGTGGTTTCCATTGATTTTGTTGTACTAACCATCGAGGGTTGTAATTAGAGCCTTGGAAAATTTTCTATGGCCATACATTTGGTTGTATCAGGTTCTAGTTTTGTTGAGGGTTTTTCCATTGGTTTTGGGTGTTTTCCTAAGGTTAGGTGTTCCAAGTAGATAAATTCTAATTACCTACTAGAAATGATGTATTGAAATTTAAAGGGTCTTGTGGCATACCTTGTCTTGGTTTCCATGGCCTCTTTGTGGAATATATAACAATTTTCCATCTTCACCTTCCAATGGTTGAAAATCGAGTTTCTCTGATTTGTCTTTTGTTATACTTGCCACCCTTTTACACTTGCTTTTTGATTTTTTTTGTTTGCAATTAGGGAAATATTTAGTAAGTATTACCTTAGCTTATTCTTGCTTTTTCTTCACAATTAGAGTGTCCAATTGAGTAGCTAGATGACTTATAATATCTTCTTTCATGTTGGATAGTAGGTTACTTAGCTCTACTCTGAAAACCCCATTAGATGTCTTGCCAATGGTAGATGTTATTTCTCCCCTTGTCCTCTTGGTAAAGGTCCTTGAATAGTTTCTACAAACCTTGCAAATTTATTCAAAGGGTAATGAAGACACATCCCTTGACCAAATAAGGTTAAAGGAATCCACGCAATCATCATTGAATCCTCTTAAAAACACTAGCTTCAGGGATTCTTCTAAGAGTCTATTTTGTGGGTTCTTTTTTAAGCATAATTGAATCCATTCTACATAATCCTCCAATGGTTCATCCTCCTTTTGAGACATTCTGAAAATGTCATCCCTTCTTCTATCAACTCCTTTACAATAGTCTTGGTAATTTTCTAGGAACTTTATTTTCATAGTGTTCCATTATGGAACAAAATTTCTGCCTAGTCCCATAAACCATCTCATGGAAACATCCTTCAAATTTTTAGGGAATAGTTTGAGCCTATGAGCATTAGTTGTGTAGTTGTAGCTCCTACATAAGACATCAAATTTGAACAAGAATGTTTCTGGACCCTCAGTTACCAAGCCATAGGAGACTGGCAATGTTGAAGGAGGTATATTCATCATAACAATATCCTTTTCTTGGTTATTAATGGAAAATTCAAATGTCACATGTTTTGGTGAATCATCCACTATCGCATCAACCATGGTTTGGAAGGTCTCCTCTTTATTTGCAGTGGATGTTGGTGAAAAGGATAGTTCTTTGTTAGGAATACCCTCACTCTAATCACTGTGATCACCAATATCTACTCTAGCTTGTTGAGTTGAGGGGATAAATCTTACCATAGTGTCTCTCTGCCTCCACATACAATAGTTATGACTTTGTATAGATATGACTCTTGCACAACATTAGTGAAATATTCTGGTATTTAAAGGAATAAAACCTAATTGTCGTAATGCTAAAAGAAAATTTTAAAATATGAAATCTTTGAAATAACAAAATGAATCTTTGAAAGTAGCACCATCCCCAAAAATGGTGCCAAAAATGTAGAGTCCCTACTAGTGTCTAGTAAACTTGGTGTCAATCACACAATTTAGAGGGGAAACCTAGCTAAAAAATCCACTTGAACCTTTGGAAATACCTTCATTGAATTATCTACCAAGGATATTTAGCTTGTGATGGTACTAAAACTATATGTGTTTTCAAAGACTCGGGACTATCTATGTCATCATAGCAAAGGTGTTTATACATGCTAAAAAACCACAAAAATGCATAACATTAAAAGAAGTAATGTTAACACTATTGCTACGAGTTCCTACAACATAATACTATGAGTAGTTCATTGTCAAGGAATGAATTTTGGAATTTAACCAAAACTATTAACTAAATCTACACTTTGGAGTATAGTAGATTGAAGCAAATTAAAGCATAAATGTGAAAAAATAATTGTTCATGAATTCATTTACAACTGTAACACAAGGAATCTAATTAACACAACATGCATTTAAAAAATAACCGTCGTAACAAAAGTAATTATACAAAAAATGAAGTGAGGGACAGTTACCTTGAGTGGTACTTGCTCAAGTGACTGTCTCCATTGATCTAACTCAAATATAGTTCCTTAGATTAACAAAATCATAATAACTTAAAACCATTCATTGCATAAATCGGAATATCACATAAGATTCTACTAGAATATCTTATTCATGAAATCATGATTAAGCAATAAACATTGTCTATGTAAGAAGAACAAGTAACTAAAAATATCTGATAGCTATATCTGCTATTGAACAATTAACTAAATGCCTCAAACACCAAGCTAAACATATAGGCATGGGGAAGTTTATTAAAACAAGACTCTAAATTGAAATCATAAATCACCAATCCCTATATATCAGAGCTTGATAAAGACTAAGCAATCTAAACTATAACCTAAAAAGAAAGAAGAGTCCAAATAGAACTGTGACTCCCCTACAACAAGAATTGGAACGTGGACTACTTGAATTAGTCACATTAGAATCCTAACTATAACAGGGTTCTTCTCCTTCAACATCTTTATTAAAATTCATGATGATTCACAATCATCCTCAATAAGTGCATCCATGCTGTAATTGTTGCACTCAGCTTATTCTAGAACCTCCTCTACTGCATTCTAGAAACTACTTTGGCTATGGGCTACACTTCACAGTTGTTGTGGGCTACACTCTACCTCCTCTATCTCCTTGTCTACAAAGAGTTAGTTCATAAAACATATACACAATACTAACAACCATATCTAAGCACAAATATCTATTACAACTCATACATATTCACACATTAATTATGCAATAATCATCACATCATAACCATATTTCCATATACTTCAAATCAAGTTTAGGTTTGCATAATGAGCATAAAAGATATTATATTGTAGGAATATGTATAAGATAAGTGTTTGAGAATGTCTATGAGCATGCATAAAAACATCATAAAACTAACTAATAACTAGACTCATCATAGACAACATAGGTAAATCATAGTTAAGCACCAATAGAAAGTCTAGTTAAAATTACTTATCTTATTCTAAGTAAATTTATTTGGTCACCTAAAAAGTATCATTAATGATGCAACTCATTATGTCAAGCCTTAGATAAACTCTATGATAATGTAAGACATCGTGCAAGTCAAGAGTTCATTTTAGATGATGCATTTGTTCAAACCCAAGAGTTTAAGTCATTCATTTATGAATAAAAAGGAAAAATAATAAGAGAAATAATGAAGGAAATTAATCCTGAGCAAGAAGCTAATGCTTTGAAATAATTACAAGAAGTTGACAATGAAATAAAAAATATCACCCCTGAAAGAGGACAAAAGCTATTACAGGAGGTCGGGGTGATGCTTCTCCCAAGATGGGATATCAATTCAGCGATAGTCTTTTATAGTTTCATGAGAAGGGAAAATAAAACCTTACAATTGACTAATAAAGCTAGTGACAAGATATATACTAGCTCAAGGTATAATCCGGATAATGCTACTTTACATATTTGGGCTCTATACCCACCAGAGAAGAGGCCTACACTTATTGATAACTCCAATCAAGTATTTAGTCATCTTTTAGTACAGTGGGTGGGAGATACAGATCCCATTGAGACAACTAAATTGAATTTCAATGTTGCTAAATTGACCAAGGCTCAAATAGAGAGATTGATAAGAGATAACAAGAGGCTTGCTTCTGAAAATGAGAGATTGAAATAAGAGGTGATTAATTATAGAGATAAGTTTCCTTCCTCTTCTAACCTTTACTCTCCATTGATAAGTTGTGAAAGAAAGGCACTTGAAGCTATGTTTAAAACCATGTACTAGAAACAAAAGTATGAAATGGTTTAGAAAAAAATGAAGAATTGAAAAAGGAATTAAAGACTACTAAATTTGAAATGGCTTCAGAGTTGGTAAGAAAAAGATTTGAAAAAATGTTCAAGAAATCTAATAAGGTTTGGATTATCCACAACAAGACATTTGCAGCCTACCAAGAACATAATAGATTACACAGTAGAATGGAGGAGATAAAGGAACAAATAAAAGCCAAAGAGAATATTGATGAACATGTGTTTCATGAGCACAAAGAATTGATGAAGATGCATGACCATTTCCACACCATGATGATGCAAGAACTTGGTGATTTCAACAAGTATTTGAGTATGGATTTACCAAACTTCTTTGGTGATGAAGGAGAGCTGAAGGAGCAAGATGTATGGAAGAATGAAATTTCCCAATATTTACCAATGGTCTTTAATGAAATTAACGATGAAGAAAGATTAATGGAGAAGACACATATACATTTGGAGTAGATTTTTACTCTTGAATATGCTATGAAATATATTATTAGCAACACCAATACATATGCTAAAACAGGATACATTGAGCACCTATCTAAAGTTAATTTGTTTATTGCTCGAACAAAGTGAGAAGCAATGGACATCAAAGCCTCACAATTATCTGATAGTTACATTCATGCACGTTTATGCCAGTCATAAACTTCTAAAAGTGCCAAACAATTTAAATTGTAGCTAGTAAGTTAGTCACATATCATTTACCTCTTGAGTCCATTAGCCCAATAAGAGTAGGCATTGGTCATACCCATTCTATCTCAAAATCTACAAAATCTTATTTATACATTCACATTTCAAATTTCAGTATTAGGAGTAGGAGTAGCTAACAAGCCTTCATCTATTCCAAATTTCATGCAATTGTGGGTAAATCCTTAAAACCAACTAAGTCACACAACTTGCTTAAATTTGCATAAGTATCAAGGTTCACCTGCCTAGGTTTAGCAGAGCCTAAAGGGAATGAAGTCATCAATCACATAGGTTAACTTTGTTCGTTAGTTCAAATTTTTTGTAAGTTTGACCATAGAGCCTGACATCCTCTTAGGATTTATGACCTACATTTTTGAGACCTAACACTACAAAAATACTCTAATTCTCATAAATTGAGATATGTAGTGATATGACTAAGCATTTAAATTAAGTTTGGTATAAATGTTTCCTTAATTATTCCTAGTTAGTTGTTCCATGATTTAACATGGTATTAAGTCATTATCTTGGATCTTGTTCAAACTAAAGGAGATTATCCATCATTTCCTTGTCCTATTGCATGCCAAGGTAATTTTATGTTTTGTTGAGGTCAATAGTGATTATTTGAAATAGTTCCATGCCTTAATGAATACTTAATAATCTATCATAAATTTTTATTTCCAATTTCTTGTATAAAGGATTTGAAACCTAAATTTTTGATATTTGGGAGTAATAGTAGAATATCGAATAATATTATATATAGTTATACCATCCTTGTGTTAGAAGGAGACATAATCATTCTAATGTGATTAAAAATGTAATAATGTGTATTTTTATATATACTTCATGCTCTCAATGCCTGATATTGATATATAATTGTTAGGATTATGTTAGAAAGCAAGAGATAATAAAAAATCTAATCTATAAGAAGTTTTTCTTATTCTAATTTGCATTCTCTTGATTATTCTTCTTATGTACTCACTAACTGAAGGAACTTACTTAGAGAGGATGAATTTTTTTAGTGGAGTCACCTATGAAGTGTTTAACTAGTTTATTTTCTAATATATTTCAATGTGTGATTTACTTTTCTTTAGGGGTAAGATAAGTGAACCATCATTGTGATAATGAGTAGTATTGGATACATTGATTATTTACAAACCAATAGATTCCTAAGTTTTGAATTAATTAGAGGTGAATATTATAGGCATAATTCACTTTGAATGGATGCTACTTGTTGTATTGTACTTGATATGGCTATAAACAAATTCTAAGCATTGATTTTGGTAAGGGAAATTATGGTTTTGGATTAGAGTATTTTTGTTGAAAAAATTTTAGCCACTAGAAAAAATAGAAAACTCATATACATGTTGAGTCTAAATTAGAGCTATTGATTTGTTCCTTCTCTAACAATGAATAGTATATTTTTACCTTAAAGTTATACACTTACTAAATAAAATATATGTGTGATAGATTGGGATGGTTGTGTGGAAATCAATGTATATATTGAGTATATTTTTTCTTGCAATACATTATACAGATCAAAAAGGGGTTACACTTAAACCAAACTTTGAGAAATCTCTATAGGTTTTCTCTACATTTTGAATTATATACTTCTTTTCTATGAAATTGTTAAATTGTAAATTTTTAGCAACTCTAAAGATAAAATAAATTTATTCTTATTTGTAATTGTAAACTTATTTCAAAACTTCAGTAAGGTCACTAGTGTAATAAGTCAATTTTCCTTGAAAATGGATTATTTTTGCAAGGAACTAATGGGATTTGAGTAATATATTTATAAATGTTATTTTCAAAGGTATAATCTTGGATTAAAGAATGGCCTATGTTACTTATCCTTGGTCTTATTGAGAATAATGGTTTCATAAACCTAGAGGGTTAAGAATTAATTTGTTTGAACAAGTATTATTAACCCCAAGTCATCAAAATTTATTAAGAATTATACTCTACTTCAAGTGGGGGGTAATAAGATTGTTGAGCTCATTGAGGTAGTTAATGAAAAGGGCCAAAATTATGTAACTAATAATATAAAAATATGAGACAATATTAAATTCTACTCATCTTATATTCTAAGACATGTTATTGAAAGTTGATTGAATAAAAAAGGAAATACTTAAAGTTAAATTTTTGGCCATAAAGGCCATAGTAAATTGTAATTTTTTTAAGAACTAGGAAATTAAGGATAATCATGAACATTTGGGGTAGATTATTATATGTCAAATTAAGAGGATAAATAACTCTTAGAATTATACAAAAAAACAACTTATAGGATATATATTTGAAATACGTCGGTTGAGTTTACCTTGTGGGATATCAAAAGAGTTATGATTTCTTAACGACAATCAAATATAAGCTCAACTCCAACCGAACTTACTAAGGTGAGGTGATACAATTTAATGTTACAGTTTCATTACTCTAAGAAATGTATTTCATACCTTTTCTATCTAGGGTACAAGGGTGGCTCATCTCCACTACATAATTTTCAAAATTATATGATAGAAGAGATGTTTGAAGACATGGAAAAAAGAGTGTAAATATATAAATGACCCTAAAAGAAATACAATCATCATCACATAATTTATTACCTTATTTCATGCATTCTAACTTTGTAAGCATTAAATTAGCTTGTAAAATAATTCAAAAAATTAATATGATTTTTAGGGGTCATTACAAAAATTGTTTTCATGTGAGAAAAGGTTGGGATCTTTCAAATTATTCATATCATTGAATAGATTCATGTTGTAAATGGAAGGATGTGATAAAGTTTTTTTGAGTTGTAATAGTTTTATGGACTATAAAATACTCCTATAGTTTGTATATAACCAACTAGTATGATCAATATCATCAAAACTTAGAAAGTCTAGTATAGGTGTGCATTATGGACCGCCAAAATTTAGTGGGTTGGAAAAACTAGTATTGCTAAAGCATTCAAGATTAATTTAATTGAGGACTTTCAACTTGATGAATGCTCATCCACAGTAAATTATAATTAGTGGATTACATTTGCTAATTATATCGAAGAAAGCTTTAGTTGGTCCTAGGAGCTATGACTACCAACCATAGTGGACACTTGGGGTTATTCTAAGGTGGACTAGAGTTATATATCAAAATAATAAACTCAAAAAAAGAATCACAAGTTAGTTGCCTTGATGGGAAATCTTTTTTGGGGGGTAACCAAATGGCGTATTAGAGTTATATATGTCAAAATGATCAACTCAACAAGACCATTGCAATGAGACAATTACCCAAATGGGCGAAAAAATAGCTAGATTTGTTTAGAAATAATACCAAATAGGCATATTATCTAGATATAATTGGATATCAAACCCTTCTAGGGTTGAGAGAAATTGATCCCATAGCTTTCAAATTGGTGAACCATATAGGGGTCAGACCCTAACACACAATGGTATCAAATCCTACTTTATTAATGTAATAACACATGCATCCACTATAATCTTACATAAATCAACTATACGGTTTTGGTGAATTAGATTAAATTAATGTGGATCAATAAAATATTGCCCAAATAAACTCATACCTACATAATATGCCAAGACATGTTCATAACTAGGGTTTAAAAGGGAACCTACTAGGCTAGGGAGTGTATATTTTATGGAATCTTTGATATACTTATCTTATTTGTAAATAGTGATTTTACCTAATATTTCAAGTCTCTAGCTAGACAAAGAATTCAACTATTCCATAATCACACTCTCTAGTCTTTGAGGTGGGAAGCGAGTGACTTCTCAATGCTAACCATTAACCAACACACTACATATTGCAATGAATGATCATTTCTAATAGAAATGATTCTCCTAACCCAACTAAAAGGAACATGAAATTTCAACACCATCTACAAATGATATATAAGGCCTAAGAATTATAATCTAAGAACACCTCACTTCACTAGACCATTTATGGGGAATATGCTTTATTAAAAAATGACAACCTTCTATAATATTTTAAAACCCCCAACACAAGGTTTTTAACCTAGATAATCTACTACAAATATAAGAAGAAAAAATGATTAGTACCCCACTACATTCACTACTTTTTTTATCATTAAGATCTAGTAAGTGTAAGTTGAGAACATATAATGGGTACTTGTCGTAAGCCACTAAACTATTATTGCTGATGTGGATTGTGGCCATATAGAGTTCTAATGCCACTTATTAGGATCTCTAGTTTTAAAATATGTCAAGTATAATAATAATATACAAAGGAATACAATACTAAAAAACGCTTGCAAATATGATTATATTCATAAAAAAAATCATAAGTGATTTAAGGGGGCAACCTCCTTCAGAGAAAATATTGATTTCAAGATTATTTTTATTTTATTAAATCAATATATAGTCCACACAAAAAGTGACTTATAATTTATGATCAATGTGGGATGATAATTCCACATAATGTAATATGAACTAAATAACTATACTATGATTATTACAACACTCAAATTAGTTAGGACATGCAATCATAACAACCATAAGTTATTTGTTTTCTCTTGGTTAGGGATTTATCTATTAGTAGATGCTAATATAAGATGAGGCAATGTGGTTATGAAGGATATAGGCTAATCTTGAACTTGACTAAACAATAATGACCTCACCTTTCTATGACAACTAGAGTGTTCTTAAGATGGTGAAAAACCAAATATATCATATTGGAGTTATCATCATTGCATGCATACTTTGGTTGATAGTAAAGGCATTTATCTTTATTATTGTCCTACATATGAAAAGATTACAAACCTAATGACTGTGTAGATAAATTTGTCAAATTTAGAGATAAGCTTAGAATTGTCTATAATTTAGTCAATAAAAGAGATATTAGATATTTTAGATGTACTTGTGAGATATATAACTATTTTTTTTAGGTTAGTTTAATAGTTAATTTATTATATCTTTAATTCAATCATTGTTTAATATTATGTCATTGAGTTTTTATTTGTTTTTATTAGTGTACACTAGTTTATATATTGTTACATTTTTCATGTAATCTAACTACATGTTTGTAACTCTTGCTTAAATACATTGCTCTAATGTACTTCACGTTTATATGCTAATTTATAATTAGATATATATTGAAGGTTTATATATAACTATTAAGCAGTCAATAGATATTAGCTACTTTTCATTGAATTTGTAAACTTTAAATATGACTAACTATATAATTAGTAATATTATGTGTTTGCTTCTATGTATTTGTAATTATATTTGTTTAAATTTAATAATAAATTATTTTATCTTATTTTTAATTGATCAATATTTAGTACAATGTACATTTTTTATATATTATATAAATAGATGTATTAAAAATAACAATAAAAAATAGTATAGTGACATTATTTTCTACATTATTTATTGGTTGAAAATAAAAATCATTTTTTGAAAAAAAAATCTCATCATTTATGTTGTAAGATTAACAATTAACATTAATAAGACCAAATAATATATGAAATCGGGACCTAATAATAAAAATGTATCACTAACACATCAACTAGATATAAGAACTGTAGGAGTATTAACCTTATGAAATTTCTATTATAATATTTTCTACTAGATTTAATCCAAAAACTTATCATTTTATCTTCTTAAATAAGGAATTTTTTCACTCCTAAATTATCTTCATACTTCATGAAGATATCGGATTATCCACTCAAAAGTAAAAGCAAGGTCAGTTAAAGGTCACTCTCTAAGGGACTCCACATTTTCACTCTACCATTGTTTAGATTTTTTCTCCTTTGAAGATGAATGACTATTTGTAATAATGAAAGCTTGTTTGTAAGTGAATCTCCCTTGGTAACACTGAAAAATATATTTTTAATTCTTTGCTTCCATGCTAGATACTTATGATGCTAAAAAGTTACCATGATATTTCATGCTTGAGATTTTTCCCTTTCTCTCAACAACTTTTACAGAGTTATACATTCTCTTACATATTTATCTTTTATTTACAAAAAATATGAAATTTTAAACAAGATCTAAATATCTAATCAATATTATGAAATTTTTATAGTCTATAATAAATTAGTTAGGTATATTTTTGGGTTTGACTATCTAAACATCTTTCATCATCAAGATCATGTTCTATGATCTATCATCAAGATGAGACAGCTAGAAAGAACAAATGAATCATATAATACGATTGAAACGCTGATGGTAAAAAATATTGGCACAATCAAATCTAGAAATATACCTAAAACTGCTTACAACGACATTAAACACAAATACCAATCCGGTCTGTGAGTCAGGTGCTTTGCCTCCACAAAAGTAGTTGTACAACCCCAATCAGCTGTACAAATGGAAGGGAAGGACGAATGAAGTTGTTGAAAAATCTTCATCTGGTGTAAAAGTGATAGGTACCCTGTCGACCAAAGTATAACAGATATAAATGCTTTAATTTGGATATTTTTATAAGATGGAGCAGAAATTGTATGTCAAGAGCTGCCACGTCGCTTCTTTTTAGTTTTTGTAAAATAGGCCGCAGAAATTTGAATTGATAGTTCGTCCAACCTGTCAAATTAGAAAACTGTACCAATTCAATAGCAGAATTGAAAGGCTATAAGAAATTTGTCTGGATTGGTTTTTAATTTTGTCTGGAATTATTTTGACAGAGATGAATTGACTCGACAGTTTCATAACTGCAAATTATGAGCATATATGGCGAAAGCACAGTATAAAAGTAGGAGAAAA
>VDFB02091072.1:0-37600 GCA_007258455.2 Sequoia sempervirens
ATCATATTTTATGTATTTAATGCTCTCTAATTTTGTAAATTATTTTTTTTTATCACCCCATATCTATTAGTTATTTTACATTTTCAATTACATCTATTTTTAGGCATGGCTTAGAATTTAATTTTAAATACTTCTATTTCTAGTTCACTTGAGTTGTGTCAATTAAGGTAGTTGAGAGCTATTTTCTCCTAAAGACCCTACTATCTTGAGAGTATCTTGAATCCCCTCCTCTATAATAAGAATCACTCATGTATATAAATAAATACCATAGCAATGAAATCCATCATTTTATTGCAAGGGACTTAGCACATTTCCACACAAACATCTCAATGCATACCAAACACCAAAAACATACATCTTGAGGAACCTTATCTTGAAAATTTTAGGTGTTCCAAACACATCATGCAAAGGAAGAAAAAAACAAAAACTCATAACAAAATGGGAAGTTTAAAAATCAATAAGCACCCAAAGAAACAAGAAAAAGAATGGCCTATGCATCTCATAATACATAGTTATAAAATGATACTAAGATCTAGACATTTGAAGCTTATAAATGGGAGGGCATTGCACCTAATTTCTTCAACATTTTCTTCCAAAAATGACCAATTTCTTTATATTCTTATTTGACGCAATAATCATAGTTAACCCATGCAATAGTTGAATTTATCTAATGAATAATTTAGTTATATGTATCCTATAACTAGTTTCATTAGAAGCAAGAAAATGTGTCATATTGGAAATATATCAACAATTCCAAAAATAGAATCATTTCCTCTCTAGTTTCTTAGCAATCATAATATGAAAGCCATACTAGTCATCTCTCCTCACTATTTAGAATTAGTAATATCTTCTACAATCCAACATTTTGATTAGTTCCCAAAGTAGCTTGGAAAATTCTCTAATTTTGTATGTATATTTTCACATCTTTACATATTTGTGGCTAAAAATAATGGTAACTTGTCAAAACCATTATCTTATGAATATTAAATGACATGTAAATTCACCAACATATTTTGCTTAATTTAATCCCCCCTCATTGAGCTCTTAGTAATACATAATTGGTTTCCTTTGAAGAAAAAATCTCATTGAATTAAGTAATCTAGTCATTTTGTTTCATCTCCATTTACCAATATCTTACATGTTTTCCATACCTAAGAAACATTAGTATTAAATTCTCAGTCAATTTTTTAATTTATCAAAACCAATAACATGAATTCTCATTTCTATCAACAAATTGTGTCTTCTACTCAATTAATGAGCTAGTATATTAGATTTACCACTTCTAATAACTTCATAAAAATTTAACCCATATTGCATACCTCTAATTTAACTTATATTGATTATTCAAATATTTTACTGCTTTATGACCAATGTAGAAAAAACTCCTTTTGCAATAAATGATGTCTCTATTTCTTCAATTCTTGGAAAATTGCATATAATTCTTGATCATAAACTAAATATTTCCTTTTTGTATCATTCAATTTCTCACTAAAATAATCAATACATCTTCATTCTCATCTTTTAAAAAGCCTAATTATAGTCTCATTTGCATCACAACCAATATATAGTATTATTAAATTTTGGTAAGGCTAAGAATATTATTTTGTTACTTTATTCTTCAACAATATTCTTTTATCAACTACAATAGTTCACTTGAATTAATTCTTATTTCAACTCAATTTTATAATATTTTTTGTGTATATCTAACCTTTTTTTGGTAAACCTTCTATAATAACTAGCTAATCCATGCAAAGATCTATCTTTATAATACTTAGTGCTATAGACCATTAAAAAATAGTTTTAATTTTCTTTAGTTCTAT
Source organism: Sequoia sempervirens (assembly GCA_007258455.2). Taxonomy (NCBI): domain Eukaryota; kingdom Viridiplantae; phylum Streptophyta; class Pinopsida; order Cupressales; family Cupressaceae; genus Sequoia; species Sequoia sempervirens. The sequence goes on from VDFB02091072.1 coordinate 1,821, forward strand.
CTCTAATTCATCAATAGAAATAAATAAACAAGATATATACCAACTCATCTTTGATTGAAACTATATTTATTCACATTTCATCACTTCCTCGGGTAGTTGTATGACCTCTACATATAAATAGTATTAGATCTTTGTTTCTAACATATCAATGGTATTAGAGCCTTGTCTTTAACATATCAATGGTATCAAAGCCTTGTTTTTGAAAAAAGTTTTAAATCTCTTTATTTTTTTCATATTAAGAGTGTTAGAGACCCCTATTAATCTTGACTTTGGGAATTGTTGAAGAAATTTGTGTTTCGTGGGGAGTCTCTATTGAGATTTGTTTGATCTAAATTTATTTTGTCATCAGTTATTTGAGAGTTGGTTTTGTTTTTTATGTGATTTTTTATCCCTTGTTGATCCCTTAATCCTCTTAAGGAATTCCTACCCAGGGGTCATTACATGTCTATAATCTAAAATGGTTAAAATTATGAAGAGGTTTCTATTATTTTTTATGATAATGAATTATTTATGAAACAAGACTAATTCCGAAATTGAAAATGCAATGATTAAAGTGCTTCTGTAACTAATTCCCAAAAACATTTATGCACAATATTTAATTCCCAATTCAATAGTTTGAAATTAAATTGAATATAATAAATTAATCAACAATTGTGTTCAATTACATTCAATCATGGCATGAATAAATTATTAATTCAATAAACACAAAAGGATTAAGAAACCTTTATTTCTCAGATAATTTATCAGGCATTAATACTTATTTTTGAAATGTGCACAAAATCCCAACAATTGTTGGAATGGACCCTAGCTCAACCTCTTTTGTTTGTGAGCAATCTAGGAGGAAAAGCGTACTTTTCCACTCTACACAAGTGTTGGTTCCATCAAAAAAATTCTCAACACTCTTGCCACAAAGCCATGCCCTAGCCAAGACCATCATGAGTGCACCCACTTATATTGTAGGTTGGACACACACTATAGGCATGCCCCTTCTCTATCTTGCTCATAGCCCGCTAACCTAGAATCCAATTCCCACAATGTGCAATGCTTTATTATTTTTCTCTTTCCTGTTTTCCTTTCCAAGTTTCACATGAATGCTTATATTTAGCCTCAAGGGGTGGTTTCTAAACGATCACACCCTTTCACAAAGGCTACATTTAATAATTATTTAAATAAATAATTATGCTTCCACCTTCTTAAGAGAGTTTTTACACATATGCTTTATTAATATCTCTTTTAATCAAAGGATCATAATATCCTTTATTCTCCCTTTAATTTTAAATTTTTGATAGAATGCCTCAAACAAATGTCGCTTCATGACTTTCCATAATTGCACAATATGGAATTGTTAAAAAAAATCTCCAAGAAAATGCATTTCTTAGGTATAAAGCCAAATGCCATTAATTTTGTCAACATTATACTTGTGTGTGTAAAAAAATGGAGCTTTGGCACAAAGTATGGACATTTAGGGAAAAAAAAGGCAAGTACATTTTTCTTATAGTTGGACATTACTGTGTCCTCGTTTCTTATTTTTTGTCAGGGTATGCATCAACTCACATAGTCTTGTTTTAGAAAGTCATTGCATGAGATTTTTTTGTTGTTTGTCGGTGTGCTATGTATTTTAAATAATTTCCACCTCTTTATTTTAACTTCTAGTGGATGACATTGCTAATGAAATCACATTTGATAGCTAAAATAATTGAAGTTTCCAAACATTTAAACTGTGTATCAATAATGCCATATCTAGCTAGGAAAATTTATAAAGACAAAATAGCAAAATCAAACAAAATGTACCCATGCATGTAGATATTTATGGTTAAGAAGCTTGATTATTTTCCTTATCCAAAGGTTTTGTTTCAATCAAGTTTGGATCCTTGTAAATGAATGCATATCACTTCTCTAATAAGGCCTTTGTAGCACATTTATGTATCCAAAACATAAAACTTTTTTTTTTTCCGAATTGACCTTCCACACAGCTTCGGTGTACCCATTGCACACCATGGTGTGATTGCTAGTTTATTATATAATATAATATCAATATAAATTTAATAAATAATATAAGATAGATAACACATTATTTACCTCCCTCAAATCAACTACAAATAATTTTATTACAATATTACAAAGACAAGTACTTGTCACTATGTGACACTTATTTTATATCACTTTGATAAAGACCTTTATTTGAATATTTAAATATAGTTCTATATTTTTTTATCTCACTTTGATAAGGATCTTATTGAAATATTTAAAGATAATTTTATTTATTTTTATTTAATAGATTATTTTTGTCACTTTGATAGGGACCTTGATTTAAATTTAAAGTGGATCTTTTTATGTCATTCTAAGAACTTTGATTTGAATATTTGATGAATTTGTTAATATTACATCAATACTTAAAATATGTTTTCAAAACTATTAAAATAAAAAATATATTTTAAAAGAATCATTATTACAAACATTATGATTTAAAAATTTAAAAATAACTTTGTAAAAAAATTTTCTAAAATAAAGAGATTGGATGTATTCCTATTTCTAAATCTAATTACGTCGAGAGACATGATACAATGGCATTTGGTGTGTTCAGAAAAACTCTACCTTAAATCAAGGAGAATTCTTCAAATCATCACCCTTCATTTATTTTTCTCTAAAAAAACTATTATAAAATAATAACTACATAAAAAAACCTCCAACAAAGGTGCGAATGAAAGCTAAAATAAAGGCATTTTAAATAGCATAAAAGCCATAGTGTTGAGGTAGTTTAAATACCATAAGTTATGCATATTGTTAACTATCTTTTAATGCTTCTAAAACAACTTTAAAACTGGGTCATATGGGGAAGTGGTCATATTGTTATTTATTTTTCAACTTTAAAATTGAACATGTTTGTAGTTTTTGAAGGGCGATCAATACTATTTTAAGCTTGATTATTTATTAAAAAGTGTGCGCCAGATTATAGAGGGTGGTTAGTATTTGTTACCTACGTTTTGGGAAGGAGCCGTGGCTTAAGGAAGGGAAAAAGTGACTACGTGGAATTAATTTTATCTATCAAAATTTTGTAAAATGAGGGTGATGGCTCAAGTTAAGGGCATTTTGGAAATTACTGCCTATTTATGGGTGGTAAAATCAGCAAACAATATTAAAAAGAGAACCACAAAGTGGCGTAGGAATTGCCAGCATCAAATCTGAGCAACTAATTCAAACTGAATTTTTAAAGCTTTTTAAAACTTTAACCCAACATGGCTGACTGTAAGGAATTAACCATAAAAGTAGCTTCTGAGACATGCAAATAGATAACTATTATACTGTTAAAGTGTTTCTTGTTCTAAGCTTCATGGGAGCAAGTAAAAGATAGCCACCAAATAGGCAAACCATTAGTATATACAGTTAGATAATTGTTTTTTGTTGTAATCCAGATCTATAACAAATCCTCCATCATCATTATATACCTCTATTAGAAGATTCACGTGGTTGGCATATCAAAGACTGTTTACTATTTTGAATAGGTGGTGTTGAAGAAGAACAGGAGAACATCTATTTAAGAAGGGAGCAGGAAAGGAGACTGTGGAACAATTCAGGTTCATTTGTAGTCCTTTTTAGAAATATTTGTAGCTAGCCAAGCCTGTTTCAATATTCGCACCTAATGCCCATTTGATTTGTTTCTTCTTCTTTGTCTTCTTGAAATATTTTTTCTATTTTTTCAATCGATAATTTTATTGTGTATGAATCTGTGAATGCTGCTTAGAAGTTAGACTTAGCAATATTAGTTAGAATATATATGCCTATAATTTAGGTGGTAAGGGGAGGGTTGGACTTAATAATCACCGTACTCTGCACTAAATTTATTTCCTTTGCAGGGACGAAGAGTTTTTATATCATACAATTCAGGTAATACTTTCTACTTGGGGTGAGCTCCATTGCAATCATAGCCCTTACGTTTTGCTGGGTAGAAATATTATGTGTCATCGATGCATGTTTAATTTTCCTGTGTGCTCTCACTTTACAATGGGCTAACATGGTGTGATTTGATAAATATTTGTAAGAGACTTTGCACATTCAAGAGAAGGCGAGATGTGAGTGAAAAGAAGGTAGGAGTGAGCAATAAGGCTCATCTTAGGTAGAGGCGGGTTTCTTTTTGTGATTTTATTCTTTCTTTGAGAATTGGTATATGCTTTTGAGAGGGACTACGTATGAGTGGAGAAAAATGTTGAAGCTCTAAGAAGGGTGAGGGAATTTACAAGTATACGCTAGGCAATTCATTCATTTCTCATTAGTGGAGGATGCGACATACACCCAAAGGCATTTTTATTTTGTTGTTGAGAGAAATATTATTAAATTAGGAACAAAAGAGTTATCCTTTTAATCATTTTCCACTAGTCTCTCTGTTGGTAAGAGTTGTGTTAACAATCATAGAGCATTAACTAAAACACTATTTATTGTTGTGCCTTGTGGTTTGTTTAGATACATTACACATTAAGGCTATAATTTCTCAACTATTCAAGATGAATATTTGTGGTTAGTTGTGCAAAATACTGAATTTGTGTTAGTAAGAAAATATAATTCAATGATGTAACTAACAGAAATATTATAACAAAAACATAAATATAAATATTACTGTCATTTTAGATTCTTACAATCGATATCTCTCGACGTTTACTATATAGACTATGTAATAGGATAGATATGCTAGTTATTTCACACTCGAAAATTGTGTTTGAACTCTCACAAACATAACAAAAATTCCTGCAAGTACCATAATAAAGTTTATAATTATATACTATAGATTTACAATTAAAGAACCAAAAGTACGTTTAAAGAGTAGACAAAGCCCTCTTCCCAGCACGCCACGGTATGTAGTTGTCTTATATTGGTGGGTCCCATATAACAACAAATAAAACGTTTTTAAATAGATATTGGTGGAGAATTTAGTGGCGGTTTTTAAATAGTCACGACAAATGGATCGCATTTTCTTCAACACTTCACAAGTGGTTTACAAAATCAAATCTTGCTTAGCCTACGGCAATCTGTTCCGTCTTAACAGGTAAACTAATATCACGATACGATACGATGGTGGGGTTGTGAGGGTGGAAAGCTGCAAGCGTTCCATTAATAAGTGAGGCAAGCAATTTTACCGCACATAGATAAACAGAGCAGCTAATAAGGAAAAGCTTCAATTACAGACTGCATTGCTGGTATGGCAATAACATTGAAACGAGGAAATCCTCCTTCCTTTAACAGATTCTTCCACTCCTCCTCACTTCTCTCTTTCCCACCAGAGGTGTGCGCAATCATGACCAGATCAAACACAATACCCAAAGTAGGGTCCAAAGCTGTCTTCTCTCGGGCGTTCAGAACCGTATCCATAATGATTACCTTCCTCGTCTCCGGAATCGCCTTTCTGCATTGCTTCAGAATCTTTACGCAGTCCTCGTCCGCCCAATCATGCATTATCCACTGCAAAATTTACAGAAAAAAAACAAAAGATCCAGTAAGCAACCCTCATCTGAAAACCCCCTCCTACACACAAAAAGAAGCACCGAATTCGATCCACCGACCTTCATGAATACAGCGTCTGCGGATGGCACCTCTTTGAACATGTCTCCTCCAACATGCTTTATCCCTGCATTAAAAATGAAAAAAATGAACTATTAAGTCGAACAACTAGAGAGAGAGAAACACTAATTAAGGCCAGCCGTTTGTTTAAAATATACCCGGGAAATGGGGAGCCGTAGCTATGACGTGTGGGAGATCATAGTTGACGCCGCGGATAGTTGGATGGGCCTTCACAATCTCTGAAACGGTCTTTCCGATGCCGCCTCCGACGTCCACCAAGGAATTCAAGCCTTGAAAGCCCTCGTACTTAGACAAGACGGCCTTCACCACGATGTTGGAGTTGCAGACCATGGCTTGGTTGAAGAGGTTGTTGTAATGAGGGTGCGCCGCGGCGTAGTCCCAAATGTGGAGACCATGAGCCTTCTCGAAAGCCACGCCACCCTTGAGGACGCACTCGTGGAAATGGTGCCACGGCGCCACACTCGTCACGTCGTTCTGCATAAGTAGCATGGCAGTCATGGAGAGCGAGGGTGCCCCCGCGCCGTCTTTCAGAAGCCATTTAGAAACGAGCGTTAGGCCGTATCTCACTTCACCCGTCCCTCCGCTCGTGTCAGCCCTGAAAAATTTCTTGGCAACGAGGAAGCGCAGGATTCTGAAAAGGCAATCGACGTCGGGCTTTTGGGTGGGAAGGTCTGCTGCGATTTGTGAAAGGGAAAGCGTTGCTTTGGGGCCGCGCCGCGCAATGATGTCAGGGATTCCAAGCATGACCACGGACTTTACTGCCAAAGACTCCACAAACACAAACGTGTATTTCCATGCCTCGGTTTGCCCAGCTATTTCTTCTTCCTCGCTCTCGAACATGTTCATGTTCATGCTGTCAGAGATTTCTCCATTCATGTTTCCAACTGTAAACTCTTAATCTTTGAGATGTACACAACCAAAAGGCCCAAGGATTATACAATTTATAGCTATTAAGTTCTCTAATGACAATGTGCCATAATCTTTGAATACAATTTTTTATTTATTTTTAATAAAACGTTTCAAACGTTCTAGAAGTTGGATTTAGCTGGCTTCCTCATCCACACCCATTTTACTTGTTTTAGAGTTAACATTATGATATCTACTGAAATCGTCATTATAGACTTTGCCTTCGTTTGAAAATATGGTAGCAAGCATTTAATTTGCTTTGACCCAAAAATCGTTTATTCAATGAGCAAAAGGTAAATTTGATGTTATCAATTAAATAAATAAATTAACATGGCAATCAACTTACTTATGGACTGGGCTGAACTTATTGAAACAAAGAGAATTTATTTCTACTAAAATTAAAACCATTAATTTATGGGTATTTAGATATTTTTAAAAATGACATAATTTAAAATAAATATGTCAAATAGACATTTTTTTAAAATAACATAATCTAAAATAAATATGTCAAATTAAATTTTACAATAAAGAAAATGTAATAGATAAAACTCGATTGAACATAATAAATGTACACAAGGAATATAAGATGATAATGAAAACACACATTGATGTCATGCATGCGTTTAGGGGTAGAAGAGATGTAGATGGATATAGGGAACAAGCTTTAGTCATGAAATGCCAATACTTTTAATCATTTAGAGAATACATGGCCCCTTTGTTATTGTTGGGCTATGCTTAACTAGAACTTTAGTTTGTGACATGATAATAGTGTGGACCAACCATTTTTTAGTGGTAAATCTTCATCAACTAATGCATGATTCATTTTTTCCAATTTAAATTTGATGAATATATTGCAACTAGCAAGCGCCAAATGGCTAGGATTTTATGAATAATTATTAGTCAAATGTATGCTAATTCATTGTCAATATTTATAAGATGTTTGTCATTCATATTTTTTTCACATTAACCTACACATTTGTGATGGGTAATCACCTAAAATTTAAGAGGCACATTTTAATTTATCAACACATTTGCTAACAACATTAAAAATTTACCATGCATGAGTACCAATTTCACCAATACCATTATAATGCCATGCTAATTATAGGGTCATAATCATCTCGAGAATTACAACATATATTTTGATCATTGTGAAAATTTCCCAACATTTATATTGGTTGTTTTACAATCACACATAATATACCACATCTTTACTGCATTATTTTGCAATTACATGAAGATTCACCAATTTGTGCTCCACCATTTTACAATCTAGTAAGATTTGAAAAATATGAATTCATATAAATAGAAATGAAATTCTAAATTAATATTTAACATATATTGTCCTTCTCTTGATTTGGATCATAGAAAAAGTTACAATTACATGTATTAGCAACTTCGTGAAAGAAAAGTGATAAATTATTTATTATTATTATATAATAGTTTTATTTATATTTATCTCTTTTCTAGATTGGTTTAATTATTACAAATGATATTGAGTGGGGAAACATCTAGACCTCTAGGATCTATATTATGTGGTTTATTCTTGTTGATTTTATTTGTTTGTTATTTAGTTTCAATGTTAAATAATACAAATGATACTAAAAACTAGTAGTTATGAACCTTTGATGATGAATCATGAGCTTAAATAAAAGGAATTTTTTTGCATCTTTTAATTCATGAGAGATGTTGAGCATGAAGAAGTTTCTTGAAAGTGCTAAAGGGAGTTCAAAAAACATAATTTCATACTTTGGTAATGTTTATCATCCATTAGATGGAGATCATGCAACAACATTAGAATTTGAACCATGATCTATAACAAACATGTTAATACCTTAGAGGAAGTTTTGAATGAATTTGATGACATGTTCTAGAGGAAGGTAGCACGAGAATGATAATATTAATTAAAATCCTCATCAAGTAATAAAAAATGTGCAAATATTGCATGCAAGAGGAAAATAAATTCCAAAATAAAAATGAGGCATACGTGGGATATAACAAAGAATTTTTAGATCGATTACTTGTGTTGACGTACACATTTATTGAACTAATGGAGAATCATAATAAATATGACTCTCACATAGAATGTAGGTGTATGATTTACAATTAGAAATATGTTAGGAAAACAAAATGTATCTAAATAATTTGAAACCACTGAGAAATATGTGGGTAAAGTTTATAAAAAAAACCATGTATGGAAAGAATCACATCTTGGACATTTGCAGTAGTAAAGACCCCACTTTCTTATGATCTTGTCTCATATATCATCTCAAGAGAGGAGCCACAACTATTGGCAACACTCTCTTTCTTATCATCCAAACAATATTGTTTATTTTTATGTTTATATGATCCCATCTAGTGTCTTTTTATTGTGATAGGGGTTCTCCTCCATAACAAGTTTTATTTCAATCACACATCTATTTTAATTTTTTATGTCTTCCAATCTCGTCTGGTTGTCTATGGAGGTGGAAAAACTAAAATGGGGGTTTGAGTAAGGAAAACCTCTCTACACCCCCAACAATTTTCTCCATTTCCATGTGTGTAGGTGATGAACAGGTTTGGAAAACAAACAAATTCATTCTATCAATTTCTAGGCTTTTTCCATATAGAATAGAATGTGGATGTGCATACATCTTCATGGTGTGTTGGCGTCCAAGGTCAAGACATCACCTAAATAGTATCATATTTTGTGTATTTAGTGCTCTCTAGTTTTGTAAATTAAAAATTTTTATCACCGTGTAATTGTCAATTATTGGAAATTTTCAATTACATCTATTGTTAGGAATAACTTAGAATTTAATTTTAAATACTTCTATTTCTAGTTCACCCGAGCCGTGTTAATTGAGGTATTTGAAAGCTGTTTGCTCCTGAATACCTTGCTATCTTGAGAGTATCTTGAATCCCCTCCTCTATAATAAGAATCACTCATGTATATAAATAAATACCATAATAATGAAATCCATCATTTTATTGCAAGGAACTTAGCACATTTCCACACAAACATCTCAATTTGCATACCAAACACCAAAAAAATACATGTTGAGGAACCTCATCTTAAAAGTTTTAGATGTTCCAAACACACCATGCAAAGCAAGAACAAAGCCATAACCAAAACTTATAATAAGATGGGAAGTTTAAACATCAATAAACACCTAAAGAAACAAGAAAAAGAATAGCCTATCCATCTCATAATACAAAGTTAGAAAATGATGTTGAGATCTAGACATTTGAAACTTGTAAATGGGAGGGCATTGCACCTAATTTGTTTACCATTTTCCTCCAAAAAAATACCAATTTTTTTATATTCTTATTTGACACAATAAACATAGTTAACCCATGCAATATTTGAATTTATCTAAGGAATAATTTAGTTATATGTATCACATCACTAGTTTTATTAGAAGCAAGAAAATGTGTCATATTGGAAATCTATCAACAATTACAAAAATAGAATCATTTCCTCTCTAGGTTCTTAGCAATCATAATATGAAACCCATACTAGTTGTCTCTCATCATTTATTTAGAATTAGTAATATCTTCTATAATCCAACATTTTGATTAGTTCACAAAGTAGCTCTTGCAAAATTCTATAATTTTGTATGTATATTTTCACATATTTGTGGCTAAAAATAATGTTCACATATCAAAACCATTGTCTTATCAATATTAAATGACTTGTTAATTCACCAATATATTTTTCTTAATTTAATTCTCCCTCATTGAACTCTTAGTAATACATAATTGGTTTTCTTTGAAGAAAAAATCTCATTTCAATTAAGTAATCTAGTCATTTTGTTTTATCTCCACTTACCAATATCTTACTATTTTACATCCCTAAGAAAAACTAGTATTATTCTCAATCAATTTTTTAATTTATCAAAACCAATAACATGAATTCTCATTTCTATCAACAAATTGTGTCTTTTACTCAATTAATGAGCTAGACTATTGGATTTACCACTTCTAATAACTTCATAAAAAATTAACCCATATTACATCTCTCTAATTTAATTTATATTGACTATTCAAATTTTGTACTGCTTTATGATCAATGTAGAAAAAAAACCCTTTTACAATAAATGATGTCTCCAGTTCTTCAGTTCTTGTAAAATTGCATATAAATCTTGATCATAAACTAAATATTTCCTTTTTGTATCATTCAATTTCTCACTAAAATAATCAATACATCTTCATTATTGTCTTTATAAAAACCTAGTTATAGTCTCATTTGCATCACAATCAATATATAGTATTATTAAATTTCGGTAAGGCTAAAAAACATTATTTTGTTACTTTATTCTTCAATAATATTTTTATATCTACAATAGTTCACTTGAATTAATTCTTATTTCAACTCAATTTTGTAAATTAATTAGTGTGCATATCTAACTTTGTTTTGGTAAATCTTCTATAAAAACTAGCTAATCTATGTGAAGACCTATCTTTGTAATACTTGGTACTATAGCCCATTCAAAAACAACTTTAATTTTCTTCAATTCTATCTCTAATTCATCAATAGAAATAAAAAACAAATATATTCCAACTCATCTTTGATGAAACTATATTTATTCACATTTCACCACTTCCTTAGGTAGTTGCATGGCCTCTACATATAAATGGTATTAGATATTTGTTTTTAATATATCAATGGTATTAGAGTCTTGTTTTTAACATATCAATGATATCAAAGCCTTGTTTCTAGAAAATTTATGACCCTTGTTTATGAAGAAAGCTTTAAATCTGTTTAGTTTTTTCATGGTAAGAGAGTTAGAGACCTCTATTAATCTTGACTTTGGGGGTCTCTATTGAGATTTGGTTGATCTACATTTATTTTGTCATCAGTTATTCAAGAGTTTTTTCTTCTTCTTTTTTTTTTGTGCAGGTTTGTATCCCTTGTTGATTAATCATCTTAAGGAATTTCTACCCAAGTCTCATTACATGTCTACAATATGAAATAGCTAAATTTATGAAGAGGTTTTCATTTTTAATGATAATGAATTCTATAAAAGAAGCTTTGCATGCACTTGAAGTGACTGATTATCATACGTAGATAGAGGATATACATCTTATGATAGTGAGACTATATATGATGAAGAACCTACTTCAATATCTAGGTCCAAGAAAGCTATTCTACAAAATATGATAGTAGTATTGTAGAACTTAAAATTATTGCAAATGAGAAAATATTTTTGGTGAGAAAGAAGAAAGGAGGAAGAGGAGGCATAAAATATATTGTACAAGCCCTTTCATAATATACCTTAGAAGCCATATCATAACATTAGTTTAGTGTTATTTCGATCATGTTACCCTAAAATCGGCATAACTAGAACAATAATGTCAAATGTTCATGCAATATATTTTCATGTAGAGGAAGGCTTCACATCCATTGAGGAGGTAGTACTAGTATACATGACTCACATCTTAGAATTAGAGTACATGGAAGATATTCAGATCAAAAGCATCAATTTGATACTATCACCCAAAAATTCTAACCTAACGTTAATGGAGACCAGTTGTTCATCAAATGATAATGAAAGATCTGAACAAATGGGGCTCTCAAGGAACTCCTCCCAATTACAGGCTTAGCATAACTTAGTTCTAGTCGGATTGTTCTGTGCCACATCTACACACGTCGATAGCCATTTATTTTTTGCCTCGCCCATATGTCCTTTTATACTATTTTTAATACCAATACAAAAATCATTCGCATATGCGTACAGTCAACAAATATTTCTTATGAATTATCCTTTCGAATGCTAGGTTTCAAATCTTATTACTGCCGACCTTTCTTCCAATATACCTTGGTCAATGCCTCTCAATATTAATGGGAACATGAGAAATGGATGAGAAATCCAGCGGTGGGTGTTATTTGACTTGAATCGAACAGAGCGATCCAAACATCCAAGCTTATTGTTTAGTCTTGTCATTTAGAACTTTCCTCAGAAACGTACACATTTTTGTAGTACTTTTCTGCAGTTTCACATTGAGTACTAACTTTCTACACATTTTCCGAATAAAGACAGGTGTTTGCATAGAAAAATTCAAGCTCAATTAATCAAACCTACACATATGCAGGTTCTTCAACATTATGTGTATGATTCGTTCTTGGGGAAAATTTTCACTTCCCATCTATGACGTGTTACCATGGGGAAGTCAACCTTTTCATGCCAAAGGAAGGCTTATGTGTAGTGTCCATAAGATAGAAAATTTCATTTCATATTCAATATTTTTAAGATATTTGTTTATATGTTTAGGGGAGAGGTGTCTAAAGTAGGGCAGGTCAATTTTGAAGGTTCACATGGCAGTTCAAGTGGACTTAAAAAAATTAAAAATTTGTCCACCACGTTGCCATGCCACTTGTGCATCAGGTCTAATATTTTTTTAAAAAAATCGAGGACCCCACCACCTATCAACCACCATTTACTTTGACGTGTTCAAAACGGGTTGATTTTTCCCTCCACCCAAAAGTGGAGCCCATTTGCCTCCTTAATCAACATACACATCTATGTACTTTGGATTGGACTAACATGTGGCTCTAACAGCCTCGCCACGCTAAACAAATAGTTTAGAGCATTAAACACTTGTCACCTCCTTCGTTACACCCACTTACCAACTTTCCTTATGCGTCCCTTCATATTTACTTGGACTGTCAGGCGCATAAATTGGAGATCAAGATTCATTCAATGCTCCACATACTCGCATATCCTACTCACTCTCATTTCTTTTGATTGCAAACATTCTTAGGTGTTCGTTTGGTTTCACACAAATACTAGTTTGGCTCTCCACGCTTCATTGTTCGGCTCTTCAGGATTCTTCGTTCGGCTCTGCATTCTCGAGAGCTCCCTTTCTCTTTGAGGTGATGTTTCTAACTTCACTCAGCTTGTACCAGTGTTTGAATACAACAGTATTATGCTATGCACTTAGTTTTTTCAAATAATTTATTTGCGATTTTTTTTCTTTCAACAATATTCATAAAATGAAATGTGGGGAGGGTTTCACTAGTTTTCTTTTCCTCTATACTCATCCATGCACTCGTACTCTTCTGCTCTTCATTGCACAATGTTCACTCTGCATTGTGTTTTTCATATTTGCTTCCTTATACGAAATATGAAATGGGTTTCAATTGGTTTAAATGGTTTTTCATTACTATTACACTTGTTCGACGAAATATAGAAAGGGCTTGACTGGTTTTGTATTTGTGTATTTGTCATTCAACAAACTTTAACTCTGCAATTTCTTTTATTACATTTATTTTTTATTCCAAAATATGGAAATGGTTACACTAATATTATTATTCATAGGCTTATAATGTTTATCATTTTGAGGGTTTTTGTCATGCACTTGCATTCATGTGTTCCTTATTGCATAGACTTTAACTCTGCAATTTGCTTAAAATAATCTCAAGTCATTTCGAAATATGAAAATGGTAGTACTGGTTTTCATTTCAAACATATTCTTCCATGCTTTTTTTAATTTCATTGTTACTACCAAATATGGAAAGTGTTTGGCTGGTTCACAATTACAGGGTTTTTTGCCATGCACTTGTTTTCATGTGTTTGACAATGCACAAACTTTAACTTTGCAATTTTCCTTTGATATTTTTTTGTTATTCCCAAATATGAAAATGAGTTTGCTTGTTTTCATTTCGAAGATATTCTGCCATGCAATTATATATATATATATATATATATATATATATATATATATATAATTACACACACACATATATATGTTCTTATAAATGTATGTGCATATATATACATATACATATATATATACACATATATGTATATATATGTATGTATGTATGTATATGTATTCGTGTGTGTATATATACATGAATACATGCATGTATATGTACTTGTGTATATATATACATATATATGTATGTAATTGTTTATGTATATATATGTCATTGTTACTACGAAATATGAATACGGTATCACTAGTTTTCATTTTGAAGATATTCTACCATGCAATTGTATTATTATGTTCTTCCATGCACAATAAGTTGTTTGTGAAATGCTTTTTTATATTTCATTATTACTACCAAACATGGAAAGGGTCTAATTGGTTCACAATTACAGGATTTTATGCCATGCACTTGTATCTATGTGTTCAACAATGCACAAAGTTTCACTCTGCAATTTTCCTTTGATACTTTTTTGTTATTGCCAAATATGAAAATGAGTTAACTTGTTTTCATTTCAAAGATATTCTGCCATGCAATTATATATATTCTTATTTATGTAATTCTATATATACATAATATATATATATATATATTCTTATAAATGTAATTGTATATGTGTGTGTGTGTGTAATTATATATATATATATATATATATATATATATTCTTATAAATGTAACTGTATATGTGTGTGCATGTAATTATATATATATATGTAATTGTTTATGTATATATGTGATTGTTACTACGAAAAATGAATATGGTATCACTTGTTTTCATTTCTAAGATATTCTACCATGCAATTGTATTATTTTATTCTTCCATGCACAATAGTTCTGTCTGTGAAATGCTTTTTTGATTTGAATATTGTTACTACCAAACATGGAAATGAAAACAACTTAACCCATTATCATATTTGGGTATAACAAAAAATTATTAAAGGCAAATTACAGAGTTAAAGTTTGTGCATAACAACAAAATATTAAAGGAAGTGGAAAATTACATATGTATATGTGGATATATATGTATGCATGTATATGTATATACACATGTGTAAATGTATATATATATGTACCACTTTCCCAGCAACACAACACTCATGGAAAATCAATTGTTCACATGTGTCCCACTAGTTAGATTACAACACACAACTATAGCCTTCTCTTTTGCAAAATGCAACCACCAAAAAACAATGTGTTAAGGCCACCATAATTGCTCAAGAAGCAAACAAGGATTGCACGCCATGAATACATACAATCTTTGCAATTGAAGGCATCGAAACAAGTTTTCAAATTTGAAAAAGGACACAAATTAAAGACTCCATACCAAACCAACATTGAACATATAAAGAGATTTACAAATTTAAAAATGCATTTCTCAATCTTTTCCAATTTCCATTTACCATGTCTCACTTCCATATTCATATCTACATGGAACCGCAGATATTCACCTCCTTAAACAAAAAAGTGAAGTTGTTCTTTTAGATGTAGAGTGTAACAGATGGAAGGAATGATGCATAACTGAAGGATATGCCCTGCCTACTTTTAATGTGGGGTAGACGCAAGAGCATAAGCAACAACACCGTTACACTCTATCAAAAAGAACAACTTCACTCTTTTATTAATTCTTTATGTATTTGAATGCCAATCTGTTGTATGCTATGCAAAGTGGGATAGGGGGTGGGTTCAATTGGATTTGGTGGTGGGACAGTCTTGGCTCTTAGTTGTTCTCATTGCATTGTATCTATGTGTTGTACCCCAAAATTAAAATTTTTGTTACACTTAGACATTTTGAAGAAATGAGTAAAAGTCTTGTCAAAATTAGTCAAAAAGGTCAAAATTTGGGTGTGCATGTCTTGCATGAGGGGTTAAAACGTAAAATTTTCAATTTCTGATGATCTGGGTCTGCTGAGAGCAACTTAACCTACAAAACCCAAATTTCAGTTTTTCATCCCTAAATTTTAGGAAAACTGCTATTTTTAGAAATTTTCTAAAATTAGTAATGTTTTCTGGGTTTCTTGGGAAATGGATACTGGCAAAACTTTCTAGAAATAGAAAGTTTCTAAAAATAGAAAGTTTGTCCGCCAGGGTCCAAACTATTTTTGATTGGTTCAAAATACGTCCATATCAGGTTGGTTCAGTCGAAATCTCAAAATAGTCAGTTTTACTCTAGTGGGTCTAATCTGCTTTTTCAGAAGCATATCTAGAGCACCGAGGTCATCAATGGAGGTCATTTAGCTGCCAGGTGTCAGATTCAACGTTCAAAGCATTCGATAAAAGGAAAGTTGGTGGACGAGCTTGAAGAACGAAGAAGTTGAAAAATTGTTGAAAATTTTCTAACACTGGTGAACTTGGGTGCCCCAGGTAAAGAAAGGCGCCCATCTTTTTAGGGCATCAAATGGTAAAATTAGGGTTTGAGCTCTCAGCCAAAGTTGCTCAGTTTCCTTCTAGCTCCACATCGAATCCGACAGTATAGTCAACGGATCATCCAACCACCCAGAAGTCGAGATCAAATAGAGCAGTTTCAAACAGAAGACAAAGTGAAAATTATGAAAATCTCATAAAATTTTCTAAGTCTGGGAACTTTGGGCGCCCCAGGTGTCCAGGGGTGCCTAGTCTTTTGGAAGGAAAATTCCAACAATTAGGGTTTGCAAATGTGCTCAATCTCTCCAGAATTCAGGCAGCTTCACAACAGGCGTCTTTGTCAAAGCATCTGACTTGTCGTTCTCTGGCAAATCTAGATCAAGGTGAAGGTAGAAGATGAATGTTCAAAATTGAAGATAAATTTTGGTAAAAAATTGACTAAGTCTGGAGCAAATGGGCGCCCCTGGAGAGAAAGGGCACCCAAGCTTTTGGAGGCTTAAACAGATGAATTTGCTAAAACTGCCTCCAGTATGTCTTCTTCAAATCAGAACAAGCTTTCCAATGGGATACTCAGCACGTCAATCAGAGCTCGCAGTCATCAGATTCAAAGAGCTGAACAAAGGGTCCGATGAGAGTTGGAAAGAGATTCAAAAGCAAAGGTGAAAAATGTGAAAAATAAACTAACTCTGGTGAAGATAGGCGCCCCAGCTTGCCAGGGGCACCCAAGCTTTTGAGGACCTGAAATCTACTTTTGGAAAAAGTGTCTCCAGAAGACCCCTCCTGAAATCTTCTTAGCTTCGCAACGAGCCAAATAATTCATCAAACTGACACCCGAAACTCCAGATTCAAAAGGGTCATCTGCAGAAGAGAGACATGAGAAAACTAGAAATTTTTCTAAGTCTGGTAGAAGTGGGCGCCCCAGTTGAGGAAGGGCGCCCAAAATTTTGAGCTCTAAGATGATGGAATTCACCAACGCAGTCTCTAGGATCATCTCGTTGATTTAAGCTAAGCTATCCAGTGGGCTTGTCAGCTAGTCAATCGGATCAGCGTAGCCCCGGGAATAGAGAATTCATTAGAAGATCAAAGGGAAATGAAGAACTTGAAAATCATGAAAAAATGGCTAACACTGTGAAAGTTCAAAGCCCCTAGAGGAAATGGGCTCCCATGAATTTGAAGGTCAAAACGAAGTTTTTCGCCAAAGGCGCCTCCAGAACAATCTTCTCAGAATCAGTCAGGCTCCGCGATGGATCTTTCAGCTCACCTGTCGGATCATTCTGCAAATGGGAAATCAGAGGCAAAGTGGGAGGTCAAAATGATGAAAAGTTGAAAATGTCAAAATTTTGGTTAACACTGGATGAAATGGGCGCCCCTGGTGAAGAAGGGCGCCCAACTTCTCATGCCTTAGAGAATTTTTTTTGAGATTTTCAAAGGGTTTCAAAATTGCAAAGTGAGGGAAGATGGCGTCCAAACACATTGAACAGAGATTTTAGGGTTTTGAAATAAAAGTAAACGAAAGCAAAGCAAAGACAAAACCCTAAGTCTATTTAACATCTTTCTTTTATGTTATTTTCATTATTTTTGCAGGTAGCCTTCAAGAGAGAAAGTTGGGGCAGCAAGTTTGAAGAGATTTTTCAAGATTCAAGAACATAGCTTGCTGGTTTTTCATCATATTTTTCAGACCAGCAACATAAACCCTTGCTTTTTCAAGTTTTTTCATCCAAAAGATCAAATTTTTGAAGGAGAAGATCAAAGATTTCAATTTTCAGCCTTCTAGGTCTTCTCAACTCGTTCTTCTGAAGGTTTTTCAAGAAATTTTCATCAAGTTGCAGCAGCTGCCTTTTATTTGCATGTCAGTGAAATCTTCAGGGTTTGCAAATTTGGATCATCTGGGTCCTCTCAAAACAGTCTTCTGAAGAAAACCCATATCACAACTTTTTTTAAGAAAATTTCAAATTCTAGGGTTGGTTGCTTTTTCGATCATCCATCAGGGTTTTGTAAATTTAATCAACTGGGTCCATTTCTAATCTTATTCTGAACAAAACCCAGGTGCCAGCTTTTTCGGTGGAAAATTGAAGAAATTAGGGTTTGCTGCTTTTTCAGTCAAAATTCAAGATTTTCAAGAACGGATGATCTAGGTTCTCTTGCAACGAAATTCTAAAGAAAACCCATATCTCAGATAAATTCTCAAAAATTTGTCCGTTTGAAGATGAAAAACCAGCATTCTAAAAATAGAAAGTTGCTCAAGACTTGCCTGAACATAGGCAAGTTTACAGTCATTTTTCAAGGTTTTCAATATGGAGTACACTCCCCTCGAGTTTAAGACCAAATCAGCACTATGTCAAAACTTCATCATCTCAGCTGAAGAACGAGAAGTGTGATATGAGAAAAAGAAAGGTATTGGAAAAGAATTGTGCAATGCTCTTCTGTTGGGAATTAAGCGAAGTGTCAGAAGCATAAAGTTGCAGAGCCACCAAGTTATCAATTAGTGAGTCATCTTTTTGGGCAGTGATGTTTTGCAAGAATAGAACTCATAAAACAGTTGAAGAAGTGAAAGATTCTCTAAGGGCGAAGAGATCTTGGAGAATCATAATATTGCCTTAGTTGGCATAGATGCACCGAATCGGGACACAATTTCCAATTTTCTAGCGGATGAGATCGAGCTTTAAAGCGGCTTTCATCTAGAAGCTTTCTTTCCACTTTCTTTCTATTCTTGGAACAATTCTTATCCATTCTTTGAAGAAGAGAAAGAAGATAATTGTAATAGTTGGCATTTTCTGCTTTTCTTGCTTTCTTAGGTGTTAGATGTTATCTTCTTTCTAGATTTAGTAATAAAGCTTGCTTGTTGAGCAAGCCCTAGATTGTGAAAGCAAGGAGATTTTAGGGTTCCTTACTCCTCTGCTTGTCTATAAATAAGAGCCTTTGCTCATTAGTTTTTTTAGCCATGCTGGTGATAACAAAACGCTGAGCCTATTTTTCCTTCTATTTGTTATCCAAGTGTCGTTCAATTGTGTTGTGATAGCAAATTGTTGAGCCTCTTTAGCCAACAAGGAGTTAGTGTGATTGTTGTTTCTATTGTGTAAGAGCAAGATTGCAAGCCTCTTTAGCTATAATTTCTTGTTCCAGGCATGTTAGAAGTGAGCTTTGTTCGAGAAGTTTGAGTAATAAAATCATGAGCCTCCTTTGCCTTGATCCAAAATCTCAAATTTCTGTTATTTGTGTTATGCTTTTATGATCTCATTTTTAGCTTACATTGAAGTGTGTAGATGTTTGTTGAGAAGGAGTTTATCGAAGTATTTTGTCAGAAAATCTAACTTGTTCATTTCTAGTTTCTCTTGCTCTGCTTATTACTTGAGAAGTTAGAAACGTCTTTAGTTTAAGTTAGTAGTAGTTGAAGTTCTTAAATCAGAAAATCTCAGCTGCGGCGTTTGTGTTTTATAAACCTTGTGCTCTAGCTGATCAAAAAGATAGGCAACTTAGTTTTAGTTTACTTTCTTGAATACCATCAGCAAGAGGGAGCTTCCCCTCCTAATTTGAAGAGCAGTTTATCTGTGCATAGTTGTCTGTTTCAAATATGCATACCAGAGGTGCGAATTTAAACGCCAACAGTTTTCTGGCACCCACCGTGGGGCACGAGGCATAAAACAACAAAGAAAGCTTAGGATTTATGTCACGGGTATGACTATCTGGCACCCTATTGCTTGATTCAATAGAAGTAATGGGTGATAACAACAATAATGCTAGAAGAAACTTGAGACGTCCACCCCCATTACCTTGGGGTAACATCATTGGACCTTTGGCTTTGCAGGAACATCATGAATTGCCTAAGGGGTCGAGTAAGCACTTTCCACGGTTTCACGACAATGGGACTCAACACCCTGATGATCATCTTTCAACCTTCTCAACGGCCTGCGCCATCTTGCACGTAGAACATGAAGACATCGCAGTGCATCTCTTTGTGGAGACTCTGGCTGGGAATGCTGCTGATTGGTTCAATCACTTGGGGCCGGGCATTATCACAAGTTGGGCGACTATATGCGACAAATTCTTGGTGAGATTCAAGCCCGTTGAAGATAGTCATTGCTTGTTTGCTCAACTTGCAAATTCAAAGATGGAGTACAACGAGCCCATGAGGGAGTTTGTAGCAAGATTTAATCGTCTTGTTACACAACTTTCTTTTACACTTAATCCATCACCGGAGATTCTGATGAGCTGCTTCATAAATGCTCTTCCATCAGAGATAGCCTTCTTGTTGAAGATAGCAAAAGAAACAGAATTGACAGATGCACAAAGACACGCCATTGAGTTAGAAGATAATATGATCACTTCTGGCATAATGAAGAAGGATTCAATCAGGCCTCTTGGTCATAGTTCTGCAGATCCACTGCTATAGAAGGTAGCCAATGAGGAGCTTGCACTACCATCACCACAATATCAACTTCAACAATAGTATCAACCTCAGCAATCGTATCAACCGAGGAGAAATGATTTTCAGCCTTACAATAGTTACAAGCCACGGTTGCTAGCACCTTCACCAAGACAAATAGTTGAAGTTGCACCAGATGCTATATTTTGTTCCTTTCATGATACCGATGAACATATCGATTCTACATGTCCTGAGAACTTAAGAATGAATCAGATTATGGGATATGCTGATGCTAAACCCAGTTCCAGTTTCGTCCCAACACCAAGTTCGAATGTTGTCTCACCACAGATGGACAACTTTGATGGTGACTCCGCAGTGGGATATTTTGAACCCATTATTGAAGAGAAAGAATACCTTCGCCACCGTTCTCTTGCAGCAAATCACAGAAGACATTCTTTTCTTATGTCTATAGGTGCTTTGCACTTGCAAGCGCAAAAAGAAGAAGAGAGGCGGAGAGCTAAAGAACAAGAGAATGTTAAAGTGGTTGCTCAAGACCCATCGCCAGCCAATTTTGACATTATAGAATCCCTGATGAAGAACACGGTGCAGATTTCACAGTTGGAATACCTTCGTGATCATCCTGAGCAGCTGGACAAAATAATAGAACATGCGAAGAAAGAAGCTTCAATTCAACCTACATTACTTGAGTCATCTGTTCCAGTGAAAGAAAATCCTAAACCTTTCTATATATCTTTGTATATAGGAGGATTTAAATTGAGAAATTGTATCATTGACTCAGGTGCCTCAGACAACGTGATGCCTCTGCAAGTGATGAAAGCATTGGGACTCTCAAGCACAAAAACTCAGAACGAGTGCTATTCGCTTCAATCTGAGTCGGTACCGTTGGTTGGACAAATGAAGAACACTCAAGTAAGGTTGGTGGCATGTACAGAGAAAAGAATTATGATGAATATCCTAGTGGCTAACATTCCACCCAGCTACGGGATGTTGAGCCGGAGCTTCTGCAGAGATCTTGGTGGTGCAATGCAGTTAGATTAGTTGTCTGCAACCATTCCTATGGAGGAAGGTAGGATCAAGAAAGAACCTAAACCCAAATACCAGTTCATGGTGGTGAAAATCCCAAACCCCCCACCCCAAACCCTTTATCAAGGAATAGGTCTAGGTAATTATGTGACGTCAGAGATAGAAAGTGAAGACCAAAATATTGCTTGTTCATAAAAGAGACCGACAGAGGATGCAAATTTATGGACAATATAGTTTGATGAGGGTTGTTCTAATACAAAATCAAGAGCAAGGGAAGTGATCATCTTCCCTAAAGAACAATTGTACCCATTGTCATATGGCCTGCAATTGGAGTTTACTGAAGCTGAAAAAGAGGCGCTTTTATTAGGCCTCAAAAATGCCAAAGATATGGGAATTGAACTCCTATGTGTTAAAGGGGATGCAGAGTTGATTGATGAGCCAATCAAAGGATATTTCCAGGTCGAAAAGGATCATCTACGACATTATAGAAATCGGGTGTGGAACGCGATCGATTGGTTTGAAGAGTTCGACAATAGAGACATCCCAGAGATCGATGGTAAAGACATCCCGAAGGTGAACGACAACAAAGTTGGTGACTCAGTGGTACCTGCTTCCTTCCTTGCGTCATATTCTGACTTTTGTCAAGGTGCATCTGGATGGACATATGAAGATATGAGAATCTTCATACCTGAAGATTTATCTCCTGCGATACCTAGGAGAAGAGAAGTAAAGCCTTTTAAGTAGAAACGACATCCTTTAAAGGTGGAGTAAATTCTTTGTAAATTATTTTTCTTTGTTTGTTTTTCATGATGTGTTTCCCCTTTCCGTGATGTGTTCGTTATGTTGTGTTTCCCTTTTCCATAACAGTCCTGTCGTGTTTTAGGTGATTAGGAGTCTTGTTTTAGGTGATTAATAGGGAAGTCCAACAATTAGGTTATTTTTAGGAAGTCCGGTTTTAGGTGATTAGGAATGTCTTGCATAATAGGTGATTAGGAAATGATGCTGACTCCGATACCCAATGGACAAGGCACTGGTATAAGCTTAAAACTCCAGAGATTCTATGGTTCTCCTATGCCGAAAGTATCCGCCATGGTCCCCAAACAGAGCCAATGTTGTACCCCAAAATTAAAATTTTTGTTACACTTAGACATTTTGAAGAAATGAGTAAAAGTCTTATCAAAATCAGTCAAAAAGGTCAAAATTTGGGTGTGCATGTCTTGCATGATGGGTTAAAACACAAAATTTTCAATTTCTAACGATCTGGGTCTGCTGAGAGCAGCTTAACCTACAAAACCCAGATCTCAGTTTTTCATCCCTAAATTTTAGGAAAACTGCTATTTTTAGAAAATTTCTAAAATTAGTAACGTTTTCTGGGTTTTTCTGGGTTTCTTGGGAAATGGATACTGGCGAAACTTTCTAGAAATAGAAAGTTTCTAAAAATAGAAAGTTTCTAAAAATAGAAAGTTTGTCCGCCAGGGTCCAAACTGATTTTGATTGGTTCAAAATACGTCCATATCAGGCTGGTTCAGTCAGAATCTCAAAATAGTTAGTTTTACTCTAGTGGGTCTAATCTGCTTTTTCAGAAGCATATCTAGAGCACCGAGGTCATCAATGGAGGTCATTCAGCTACCAGGTGTTAGATTCAATGTTCAAAGCATTCAACAAAAGGCAAGTTGGTAGACGAGCTCGAAGAATGAAGAAGTTGAAAAATTGATGAAAATTTTCTAACACTAGTGAACTTGGGCGCCCCAGGTAAAGAAAGGCGCCCATCTTTTTAGGGCATCAAATGGTAAAATTAGGGTTTGAGCTCTCAGCAAAAGTTGCTCAGTTTCCTTCTAGCTCCGCACTGAATCCAATAGTACAGTCAATGGATCATCCAGCCACCCAGAAGTCGAGATCAAACGGAGCAGTTTCAAACAGAAGACAAAGTGAAAATTATGAAAATCTCATAAAATTTTCTAAGTCTGGGAACTTTGGGCGCCCCAGGTGTCCAGGGGTGCCTAGTCTTTTGGAAGGAAAAGTCCAACAATTAGGGTTTGCAAATGTGCTCAATCTCTCCAGAATTCAGGCAGCTTCGCAACGGGCATTTTCATCAAAGCATCTGACTTGTCATTCTCTGGCAAATCCAGATCAAGGTGAAGGGAGAAGATGAATGTTCAAAATTGAAGATAAAGTTTAGTAAAAAATTGACTAAGTCTGGAGCAAATGGGCGCCCCTGGAGAGAAAGGGCACCCAAGCTTTTGGAGGCTTAAATAGATGAATTTGCTAAAACTGCCTCCAGTATGTCTTCTTCAAATCAGAACAAGCTTTCCAATGGGATACTCAGCACGTCAATCAGAGCTCACAGTCATCAGATTCAAAGAGCTGAACAGAGGGTCCGATGAGAGTTGAAAAGAGATCCGAAAGCAAAGGTGAAAAATGTGAAAAATAAACTAACTCTGGTGAAGATGGGCACCCCAGCTTGCCAGGGGAGCCCAAGCTTTTGAGGACATGAAATCTACTTTTTGGAAAAAGTGTCTCCAGAAGACCCCTCCTAAAATCTTCTCAGCTTCGCAACGAGCCCAACCATTCATCAAACTGACACCCAAAACTCCAGATTCAAAAGGGTCATCTGCAAAAGAGAGGCATGAGAAAACTAGAAATTTTTCTAAGTCTGGTAGAAGTGGGCGCCCCAGTTGAGGAAGGGTGCCCAAACTTTTGAGCTCTAAGATGATGGAATTCACCAACGCAGTCTCCAGGATCATCTCATTGATTTAAGCTAAGATATCCAGTGGGCTTGTCAGCCAGTCAATCGGATCAGCGTAGCCCCGAGAACAAAGAATTCATTAGAAGATCAAAGGGAAATGAAGAACTTGAAAATCATGAAAAAATGGCTAACACTGTGAAAGTTCGGAGCCCCTGGAGGAAATGGGCTCCCATGAATTTGAAGGTCAAAACGAAGTTTTTCGCCAGAGGCGCCTCTAGAACAATCTTCTCAGAATCAGTCAGGCTCCGCGATGGATCTTTCAGCTCACCTGTCGGATCATTCTGCAAATGGGAAATTAGAGGCAAAGTAGGGAGGTCAAAATGATGAAAAGTTGAAAATGTCAAAATTTTGGTTAACACTGGATGAAGTGGGCGCCCCTGGTGAAGAAGGGCGCCCAACTTCTCATGCCTTAGAGAATTTTTTTTGAGATTTTCAAAGGGTTTCAAAATTGCAAAGTGAGGGAAGATGGTGTCCAAACACATTGAACAGAGATTTTAGGGTTTTGAAATAAAAGTAAAAGAAAGTGAAGCAAAGACAAAACCCTAAGTCTATTTAACATCTTTCTTTTATGTTATTTTCATTATTCTTGCAGGTAGCCTTCAAGAGAGAAAGTTGGGGCAGCAAGTTTGAAGAATTTTTTCAAGATTCAAGAACATAGCTTGCTGGTTTTTCATCATATTTTTCAGACCAGCAACATAAATCCTTGCTTTTTCAAGTTTTTTCATCCAGAAGATCAAATTTTTGAAGGAGAAGATCAAAGATTTCAATTTTCAGTCTTCTGGGTCTGCTCAACTCATTCTTCTGAAGGTTTTTCAAGAAATTTTCATCAAGTTGCAGCAGCTGCCTTTTATTTGCATGTCAGTGAAATCTTCAGGGTTTGCAAATTTGGATCATCTGGGTCCTCTCAAAACAGTCTTCTGAAGAAAACCCATATCACAACTTTTTTTAAGAAAATTTCAAATTCTAGGGTTGGCTGCTTTTTCGATCATCCATTAGGGTTTTGTAAATTTAATCAACTGGGTCCATTTCTAATCTTATTCTGAACAAAACCCAGGTGCCAGCTTTTTCAGTGGAAAATTGAAGAAATTAGGGTTTGCTGCTTTTTCAGTCAAAATTCAAGATTTTCAAGAATGGATGATCTGGGTTCTCTTGCAACGAAATTCTAAAGAAAACCCATATCTCAGATAAATTCTAAAAAAAATATCCGTTTGAAGACGAAAAACTAGCATTCTAAAAATAGAAAGTTGCTCAAGACTTGCCTGAACATAGGCATGTTTACAGTCATTCTTCAAGGTTTTCAATATGGAGTACACTCCCCTCGAGTTTAAGACCAAATCAGCACTACGTCAAAACTTCATCATCTCAGCTAAAGAACGAGAAGTGTGATATGAGAAAAAGAAAGGTATTGGAAAAGAATTGTGCAATGCTCTTCTGTTGGGAATCAAGCGAAGTGTCAGAAGCATAAAGTTGCAGAGCCGCCAAGTTATCAATTAGTGAGTCATCTTTTTGGGCAGTGATGTTTTGCAAGAATAGAACTCATAAAACAGTTGAAGAAGTGAAAGATTCTCTAAGGGCGAAGAGATCTTGGAGAATCAGAATATTGCCTTAGTTGGCATAGATGCACCGAACCGGGACACAATTTCCAATTTTCTAGCGGATGAGATCGAGCTTTAAAGCGACTTTCATCTAGAAGCTTTCTTTCCGATTTCTTTCTATTCTTGGAACGATTCTTATCCATTCTTTGAAGAAGAGAAAGAAGATAATTGTAATAGTTGGCATTTCCTGCTTTTCTCGCTTTCTTAGGTGTTAGATGTTATCTTCTTTCTAGATTTAGTAATAAAGCTTGCTTGCTGAGCAAGCCCTAGATTGTGAAAGCAAGGAGATTTTAGGGTTCCTACTCCTTTGCTTGTCTATAAATAAGATCCTTTGCTCATTAGTTTTTAAAGCCATGCTGGTGATAACAAAACGTTGAGCCTATTTTTCCTTCTATTTGTTATCCAAGTGTCGTTGAATTGTGTTGTGATAGCAAATTGTTGAGCCTCTTTAGCCAACAAGGAGTTAGTGTGATTGTTGTTTCTATTGTGTAAGAGCAAGATTGCAAGCCTCTTTAGCTGCAATTTCTTGTTCCAGGCATGTTAGAAGTGAGCTTTGTTCAAGAAGTTTGAGTAATAAAATCATGAGCCTCCTTTGCCTCGATCCAAAATCTCAAATTTCTGTTATTTGTGTTATGCTTCTATGATCTCGTTTTCAGCTTACATTGAAGTGTGTAGATGTTTGTTGAGAAGGATTTTATCGAAGTATTTTGTTAGAAAATATACCTTGTTCATTTCTAGTTTCTCTTGCTCTGCTTATTACTTAAGAAGTTAGAAACGTCTTTAGTTTAAGTTAGTCGTAGTTGAAGTTCTTAAATCAGAAAATCTCAGCTGCGGCGTTTGTGTTTTATAAACCTTGTGCTCTAGCTGATAAAAAAGATAGGCAACTTAGTTTTAGTTTACTTTCTTGAATACCATCAGCAAGAGGGAGCTTCCCCTCCTAATTTGAAGAGCAGTTTATCTGTGCATAGTTGTCCATTTCAAATACGCATACCAGAGGTGCGAATTTAAACGCCAACACTATGAAAATATTGGCGGTTATGTAATGCAAGTGGTGATGTTTAAGGGGAGTGTGGGTTATACAAATTTTATATTTTGGTTAAATGTTTAAATGCTACAAGCCATTAAAAAGCAATATGTGTATATATATGTATGCATATATGCCATATATATATATATATATATATATGCATGTTTTAATGTTGCAAGCCATTAACAATCAATATGGCAAGCTTGTATGTTTGTGGTATCAAATGTGCTTTGAATATTCTATGACATGTAAGATTGTGAATAACTATTTTTTATTTGGGACAAATATAAATCAATTATAATACAATTTTGATGGTATAGTGATTTGAGTACCCTTGTTAACTTTGTGGGTGAAAACTGTT
This sequence comes from Sequoia sempervirens, assembly GCA_007258455.2. Taxonomy (NCBI): domain Eukaryota; kingdom Viridiplantae; phylum Streptophyta; class Pinopsida; order Cupressales; family Cupressaceae; genus Sequoia; species Sequoia sempervirens. The sequence continues at coordinate 29,488 of VDFB02091072.1, forward strand.
TTACAATTGCATATTAAGGGGGTCCTATACACCCTATGTTTGGAGGTCCACTTGTTTCTACCTGATACTGTTTACATTGGGCTTTCCATTTATATTCTTCATGGTAGGGAATTGCAATTTGTTGTATGTGAGGTAAATGCTCAATTCTTAATACGTAGCAATTGTTATTCATTTTCTTCTTTAAAATCTTGTATAATCATGTGTTCATCAAACGATTATTGCTATTCTTATGTACACTCATGTTTAATGCACATTCCTTTCACATTGTCTATCTATATATGTATTTGAATCACTTAGGGGACTTGGTTTTGTGAAGGCTTCCAATGGTTCCCTATGCAACACTTCACAATTCAAAAGGAATTGTGGACCAATGCACACCATAGGTTGCCATCAGAGGAGCGTTCATAAAATCATCTTCCTAATTCATTATTGAATGCAATAATAGCCACGACTCTATACAATTGCTTACATCCATTATTTTTCTTACCAAGAATATATTTATGTCTCTATTGCTTACATGTATATAGAATTGCTAGAATTGATGAAGCAAAATATTGGTGGTGATATATATATATATATATGTATGTATGTATGTATGTATGTATGTATGTATGTATGTATGTATGTATGTATGTATGTATGTATGTATATATATAAATACATATATATATATATGTATGTATGTGTATATGTATACATATATGTATGTCTATATATCATAGAGAATATGGTATATTTGGCTAACACTTTGTCATTATGTGTCTTGTTCACTCTACTTGATTGGTGTGCAAAGAAATACATATTCAGCTCAACCCATTGTTCCTTCAAAGCTTCAATGATGGTGAGTTGCAATTGAAAGGTATACACTTTTGTAATATTCTTTGTGTATTAAGTTAAGCATTGCGTACATGTGTTTGATTGATCCCTCTTTCCTTTTTTCTTGCAGCAAGTAGGATATAGGTGAGTGCAACAAGACACATCATCAAGCAAATCCTTACTATAGAGGTGAGGTTTCTAACCTCACTAAGGCTCTACCACTGTCTCTTGTGAGTAATTTTTTTTGTACTATTTATTTGATTTGTAATGGGTGTGTTGTCTTCCCTAAGTTGAAGTTCTTTTTTTTTTGTCTCGATGATTTTGATCAAATTTTGTGGTTTTTGATAGTTTGAAGGAATTTTGTGGTTTTCTTGGTGCATCCAGAATGTGGTTAATGAAGTGTATGGAATCTAGGGTGCTTATGAACACTTCCACATTTTGTGTTCTTAAACACACTTACTTTTTGAAGGAAAATATGCTTTTTTTCTAGCATCACTCTATCTTTAATGGGTTTAATTTCTTATGTTTCTTTCCTCTCATGTTTAGCCAAAAATTGTCTTCATTCAATTGCCCGCCACATGACTGTGCCTGCCACCTATGATTTTAACATGTATATGCATATATGTATGAATATGTGTATATGTAGAAAAATGTGCACATACATGTAAATGCAATATGTACATATGTGTCCACATACATATGCTGATACATATGTATGTACACACATATGTACATATAGATATACGTATTTGCATTAACTACTTGTGAAATACAGATCTCCACAATGAATGATTGTGCACTGAAGAATAGAATAATACAAGTGCATGGCATAAAACCATCGAAATTAAACTTAGACAAGTGTTCAAAGTTATTGTGCATATACATATATATGAACATAGATATGTATGTACATGCAGTAATCTATGTACATACATATATATGTATCTACACAATGAATGATTGTGCAATGAAGAAGAAATGAATAGAAGTGCATGGCAGAAAACCCTCCAAAAGAGAACCAGTGAAACCCTTTCCATATTTTGTAGTAACAATGAAATATAAAAAGAAAATTGTAGGTTACATTATTGCGCAATGAATAACTGAATAATAAGGGGATAGCAAACAAGATTACATCACAATTGAAAGCCCATTCAATACCCCAAACATACAATCCAAAAAGTGTACTTGAATCACTGTACCGCCAAAATTGTATTATAATTGGTTTATATTTGTCCCATACACAAATAGTTATTTGCAGTCTTACATTTCATAGAATATTCAAAGCACATATGATACCACAAACATACAAGCCACATTTCTTGTTAATGGCCCGTAGCATTAACACATGTATCCAAAATATAAAATTAGTCTAACCAACACTCCCCTATAATATCATCACCTGCATTACATCACCGCCAAATTTTTTATACATCCAATGGCACAAGAACAACAAATAGCCAAGAGTATCCCATCACCAAATCCATTATATTATGCAGAAGATGTTGTTGCACTTTATACATTCTATATCATGTAAATGATGTTGCTAGTGTTGTGTACATGAGTATATGAAGATTGAAGTGATATTGTTAGTGGTTGTTAATGCATAATGTTGTATACATGTAATAGTTATGTGAAGTGTGTTCTACATTTCAGCCCAATCAAGTAATCACCATAAACTAAGTTTCAGTATAATTAAGCAAACTTACATTAGCAAGAAATTGCACTACACTACCAACATGGACTTCATATTGCTAAGTAGGCCCATAAACATATCCATTTAATAAACCAATAAATAGATCCATTTGATGTCAAATACATAATATAAGAATGTGCATGTAATGTTGGAAACAACATTTACATATTATAAGGACATAAAATTGTAGTGGCATTGGAGGTTATAGCATTGAAGATACTTATTTTTTAGAAGAGAATTTAAGTATTAAACTATGTATCGTTACACTTTACAAATTATCAATCTATGCAACATGGTTTAATACTAAAAATGCTTTGGTGAAAAGAAGGGCTCCTCTCCAATGCATAGCCAAACCAATATGGGTGTGTAACCAAATGAACACTTGAGAATGTTTGCAAATGAAAGGAATGAGAGTGAGTGGGATATGCAAGAATTTGGAGAATCGAATGAACCTTGATCTCCAATTTATTTGCTTGAAAGTCAGAGTAAATGTGAAGGGACGTGTAAGGAAAGTTGGTTAGTGGAGGTAACGAAGGAGGAGGCAAGTGATTAATTCTCTAAATTGTTCATTTAGGGTGGTGAGGTTGTCGAGGCCATGCGTCTGTCCAATCCAATGCACATATATTTGTTCATTGATTAAGGAGGTGGATGGGATCCACTTTGGGGTGGAGGGAAAAATTGTCCTGTTTTGAATAGGTCAGAGTAAATGGTGCTTGACAAGTGGCAGGGTGCTCGATATTTTTAAACAAAAATATTAGGCCTGATGCACAAGTGGTAGGGTGACATGGTGGGAAAATTTATGTGGTTAATATCATGATCTTACAGTCTCAAACAATAAAATTAAATAGCCAACAATTGAACTATATATTGCATCTCAGAATACACAACAAAAGAGTAGCCAATCATTCATATAGTTGTAGGGATGGCCCCTCCCAACATCAATCAAGCATGCCAAGATAAAAATCTAGAGATGTGTTCTCGTCTCCTGCTTCTGTGTTTTGAGTTTTTGTCACATGATTTGCATTTGCATTTGTAAATTGACTACAAATTACATGCAACAATGTTGAACAACTATTTCCAACTTTTGGGTTGAGACTTGAATTGACATCAATAGTTGCAAACATAGGGATATATATGTTCAATATTTCCCAAAACAAGGCATGGTTGTTTGCTAACGGGTTTGTAAGACTACTTATATGTCTTTCTTGCTGCAATGACCTATGGGCCCAGTTGATTTCTCTTTCAAGTTCCTATCTTGTTTCTTTTGATCCCTCTATTGCTCCATATTTTGTTGCCTTTCCTTCCTATCTTGTTTCTTAAATTGAACTCTGTCTCAGTCCCTCTTTTGCTCTCTTTCCTTCCTATCTTGTATCATTTGAACTATCTCTTGCTCCTTCTACTATCTTTTCTTCCTATCTCATTTCTTTCTAGCTGTCTCTTCATCCTTCTTCTGCTTTCTTTCCTTGCTCAAATCTCCATAGAAATCTAGCAATTGTGGTATGGAAAATGTGGTAGGTGGAGATGGTAATGAATAAGTTCTTTGCACTTCTTCCCACTGCAAGACAATACCCAATTTATTGGTTCCATCCACCAACCAAGATGATTGGGTAGGGGTTGAGGGAATACTTAAACTATCATTGCCCACATCAGTAGCTCCCTCTACCAACCAAGATGGTTGGGTAGGGGCTGCTGGAAGACTTAGACTATCATTACCCATATTCATAGATCCATCTTCCAACCAAGACAGTGGGGTAGGGGCTGAGGGAAGAGTTAGGTTGTTGTTATGTTCCTCATGCTAGTTGTCCACCATGTCATTTCTTTTTTGATTAACTATTTCATTCACTGTCAAATCCCAATGTCAAGATGTTGTTGTTTGCCTACCTGATGGAGCAATAACTACCACAACTGTCTCTACTTCATCATTTTGTTCTTCTTCAGGGGGGAATGTAACCCCTCTTTTACATGCATGCCACCTTGTTGTGGCTCTCTTCTTCATTAGTGTGGACCTCATATCAACTTTTTATTGCACCTACACACATTATTTAGACATGTTTCAAACAATGATAAGAACCACCATTAAACACCCTTAAAGACAAAGTGATGCATGAACTTTTTTTTTCTTTATTATGTTAGTTGATAGTTTATAATGGTAAATTTGGTAACTCTGAAGTTTTATGTGATCATACTATGTTTGAATTGTACTTGTTTAGAACCTTTTGGATTGAAATGAAAGGATTTTGTGTTATGCCATACAACCGATTGGAATTAATAATGTAGATAACTGGAATTCATTGTCATTCATCAATAGTTTGAAACCCCATGATATTGAGTTACAAGTTTGTGTGAGAAATATTTAGACAACATAGAACATATTGGCATTCCCAGGCATATAGATGATATATGAAAAAATTGAAATTGAACATTCATAAACATTCATAAACAATACATATAAGTCAAAACCCCAAATAATGAGTTAGAAATAATAGGTTGCAACAATCACATTTCCATTCAAAAAAATGACCTGGTCTTGTGCAACAATTACATAGGTTTTAACAATCACATTATAAGGAATTGAAATGCATTGACATCCATAAATAGTGTAAGTTGAAACCCCAAATATTGAGTCAGAGGGTAGTGGGTGAGAAACATTTACAGTGCATATAACTGATTTATATACCAAGGCATATAGAACATAACAAATACCTAAGAATTGTACTAAAATGACTTGATATTCATAAATAGAGAAAGTTGAAACCCTAGATATAATTGTTATAGATTGGTACTCGATAAACAATTATGGTGCATAGAATTGATCTATATTAGTAGACATATATAGAGCATATAAGAAAACTCCAACAAATGAACTCAAATGACTTCACATACATAAACAATGTAAGTTGAAACCCCACATATTGAGTTACAGGTTTTTGGGTCACAGGACTTTTATAGTGAATAAAACAAATCTATATTGGGAGGCATAAAGAACATAAAAAGAACCCAAAAAATGAACAAAAGTAATTGGACATTCACAAATAGTGTAAGTTGAAACCCTAGATGTTGAGTTACAGGTTTTTGTGAGAAACATTAACATCGCATACAACATATTGTCATTGGGACATAAATAATTTATATGAAAAAGAAAAGATATTTACAGTATTGTGAAAAACATTTTCATAGCATTGAACAAATTGGCATTCATAGGCATAAACAAGAAGTTTGAGATTGGAATTCATAGGCATAAACAACTTGTTTGTGTAGGGTACTTGTATGTTGATAGCGTGTTGTTGGTGCTTCTTCTTCTTCTCCCCTTTGTTTGTTTGCCTACAGGAAAATGTAGCATTGAATATGAAAGTGAGACATGGTAAATGGAAATGCATTTTTGAATTTGAAAATTTCTTTATATGTTCAATGCTATTTGGTATGGAGTCTTTAATTTAGGTCCTCCATTTTCAAATTTGAAAACATGTTTGGGTGCCTTCAATTGCATAGTTTGTATGTATTTATGGCATGTAGTGTTTGTTTGTTGCTAGGAAATTTTGGTGGCCTTATGATTTTTTGGTTGTTGTAGGTGGAAAAAGAGAATGCACCAATTGTCGTTTGAATGGATTTTGACCTATGGGACAATTATGAATGATTTATTTTCCTTTCAGTGTTGTATTGATGGCATAGTGGGATAGGGGGTGGGATCAATTAGATTTGGTGATGGGACATTTTTGGCTCCTAGTTGTTCTCCTTGACGTACATGTATTAAAATATCAGTTGTGATCTAATGCAAGTAGTGATATTATAGGGGAGCATGGGTTATACAAATTTCATATTTTGGGTGCAAGTTTTAAAGCTATGGTCTAGTAAAAATCGACATGTCTTGTATGTTTGTGGTTTCAGATGTGCTTTGAATATTCGCTAACATGTAAGGTTGTGATCCATTATTTGTGTTGAGGAAAAATATAAACTGATTATAATACAATTTTGGTGGTACAACAATTTGAGTACCCTTATTGACTTTGTGAGTGAAAAATGTTTTACAATTGCATATTAAGGTGGTCTAGTGTGGGGCCCATGTGGGACTACTTCTGTCCCTAGTATAGGCTCCCGCCCTACTTTGGGTCTCTCTCCCCTAGTAATTTCAAATCTTTATAGTGGGTCAAGAGTTTTTTTGCAATGGTATATATGTGTATGTGTGAATTGTTATTATCTAAAATTTTTAATTTCTATTATATTTTTTAATAGTTTTTATTATTAAAAAGTCTATTATATTGTTTATGAAGATATGAATTCATATAACAAGAGCAAGAAATTTTGAGCATCACATGTAGAAGTAATCTTACATAGTAATGCATAATTATGTCATTGCATATACAATGACTATATCAGTGGTGATAGGTGAAGGCATTCTTAATTGTAACACATAAGACACATTTTAGTTAAATATAGCTAGTGCAAACACATAAGTCATACAATTAAAAAGTGTTTGGATATTCATCCTTTTGGTCTATATGGGAAGAGGATCCATATGCAATTAATGTTTTGGTTATCAAACATTATGGGTGGATGGACCTAGATAGTTTGAGAAGTATCACCTTCTCTCTACAACAAGGTTGTAGGTGCAAAAATTTCTACACTAGTAGTGTGCTAGATAACAATGCATCTTGTTACACATTTGTGCATATACTATTATTATTCTAGAGTATAAATAGGAAGTTGAACATAGTTCATCTTAGAGCTAGAACACATGAGGTTTCTCAACTTAATTCTTGTACGTCATAATTATTTTTAGTAAACACTACTCTTGCTACACTAGACAACATTAGTATTAAGAAAAATCTATATTTTTTTTATCCCAAATTTGTGCCACCAAAAAAACTTCAAGAAATTCTAATGTCACCATATGAGTTTAATATTAATTTGATATGATAACCCTAGAATTGATGCAACTACAACATTAGTGTTGAATTTTTATGCAATTTTTTCTCACATATAGAAACCTCGAGAGGGTACTAAGAGTATGCACACACCCATATTCTTAGAATCAAAATAAATGAATATAAAATATGTCCCTAATCATTTATAGACACTCATATCAAAAGCAATATTTTGATACTATTATCCAAGAACTCAAAACTAATTGTAATGCGACTAGTTCCTCATCAAATAGTAATGAATGATATAATAAAGGGGTGGTCCCTAATTTCATACCTAGTAGTTTCTAGCTATAGATGTATTATTCTATGCTATACCTACACATTTTGATAGGTATTTAATTTTTTCCTCACCCAAATTAGTACCTTTTTAACTATTTCTTAGTAATAATATAGACTAGTATAGATATTTTTTTGATAAAATAAGTTGCATTTATAGGGTGCAATGCCCTTAGCATGAAGATCCCAAAGGGCCAAAGTTCATCAAATCAAAATAACAAAAAATATCCAATTACAACATATAGGCTAGAGATGAAGACAACATATCAACAACAAAATAACAACACACCAAAAAAAAAACCCCATGGGTATGTGCAGGATCATGGTATGCCAAACAAGCCCTTAAGTGGCAATGAAAATTCAGAAAAATTAGAGTTAGGCAACTTGATGTAAACATTTGAATAAG
>VDFB02091075.1:0-16822 GCA_007258455.2 Sequoia sempervirens
GGGGTCCACGGATGTTTCTAAAACAGCCAAAGCAAGACAAAAGGCAGAAAGGGGATGGGGGAATTTATTTCTCTGTAGATTTGAATACCACAAGTAGGTGAATTTGGGTAGGGGATTTGATCGTTTGAAGGCACATGACCAATTTGGGCCTAGAAAATGGGGCACACAAAACAAGATTGGAGCAAAGCAGCCTGTCGGGAGCGAGAAAAAGGGGGTCCCTGCCTACGGTGGGGCGAGTGTGCAAAACATGCACAACAAAACCCAACAAGGATAACAAAGTTGGTCGGCTCTAATACCAACTAAAAGGAAAGTTGAGTAAACACTTCCTAATACAAATCAATTAGGAGAGGGTTACAAAAATTTGTTTTAAATCTTTCCACTTTTACAAATAACATTCAAGAGTGCACATTCATTTAAGTTGTTTTAAATTTAAAGCATTTAAAAACCACAATGCAAAGTTTTTTTTATGTGGGGAAACCATTTCAGGAAAAAAACCCACACACCAAAACACAAAAAAATTGTATTTTTGTACTAAATTGTTATAATACAATTCTCATATTTTATGCTATTGCAGGTGTTGATTCACTATGATACAAGTTCTAAAGTGAATCTAACAGCATAACAACGTATAGATTTATAATCTATCTACATTACATCAAATGCACTAAGGCATCAATATATACTTGTCATGCATGGATGTCCAACATTACCATTTGTCAATCTCTTAGTCTCTACATGCATAAAAATTCAAACCGATAACATGCATGAGTCCTAAGTGACCTAATTAGCAACCTATCAAAGATGCACATACATGCAACAACATGCAACATGTAAGCACATGCAATGCTTGTAGCTCCAAAAATCAAACAACCTCACATGCTAGGCGTCTCATAGAGAAAATCAACTCAACTACCAAATTAGAAGTCAACTACAACTCTTAGTCACTCCTAGTGAACTCAATCTTTGTTAAGCAACTTTCCCTTCCAAGCTTAAGTCAACAAGTCAAATTGATGCCACATGGCATCGTGGCACTCATCTTTGAGGTTTTTACAATTCTCAATGCTCAAATGAGCATCTAGGTGATAAGTGTCACCCTTCCTTGCTTCCACTTTATTGAAGAGAAATACTCACACAAGTGGACCCTAGTAATGCTTGCTTCCAAAGTAGACTGCTACATGTTGGTGCAAGAGCACCTAGTCAATTTTGGTTGGAATGGATGTAAATATGAGTCAAGTGTGTATTTTCAGGTATCAAGTCACATTTTGATGTAATAAGGTCAATTGTGACCATTTTTTGTGCTTTCAAATCATATAGGGTCATTTTGTTAAGTTTTGTCAATTTTATAAAAATATTGCAAAAGTTGTTTGTGCAACTTTGTAATTTTGGCATTTTTTGGAAGGTGAACGGTCATTTTTTTGAATGGTGGTTAGGGACCATTGGTTTCTATTGGATTTTGTTTAAATATGCCTCACAAACTTTGAGGCAATGTGTTGGAGTAGTTATTGGTGGACAAGCAATAAAACACACTCTATTTTTTGTTAATTTCCAATGTTTTCTATTGTTTCTGAGTGTAGTATGGCTCTGTACTGCTGGTTTATGACATGAAATACATGTAAATGGTTAAAGAAATGAGTCTACTATAGTTTGGTTTTGGTTGTGTTGATTTTCATTGAGGTTTGAAGGATTTTGAAGTGTTTTTTTTCTAAAACAGTCTATAAACCCTAGGTTTGAGGGTTTGAGAGAAAATACAATGTTTTGAAGCCCATTCCACCATTGAAAATTGGCCAAACTCGGTGTAATGGAGGGGTTTAGAGTGATTTTAGAGATTTTGGTGTTTGTTAGAGCAGGAGATGGAGTTTGGGGCAAATTTGACTAAGCCCTAGACTAGCATCATCATGTGTTGGGCTCAGGAGACTAGGTAGGTTAGAGATTTTGTAAGACAACAAATTTGTGATGAATTATGGTGATGTAAATTGCATAAGGGGGCCCTATATGATGTGTTAGAACCCCTGGAGTGGAAAATAAGAAGTTGGTGTTTGAATTTCACATACTTGCTTTAGAAAAGTGGCCTAATTTGGCCTTGGAGCAACGTAGCAAACCTAATTTGAAGAATTGGTTCCAAAGTAACCCTAGTCCCAAATTGGATTTGTTGTAAGGGGCCAATGGGTATTTGAGATGGTCAATATTTTATGGATTTGAGACCTTCTCTAAAAGATATGCTCAGGAAACTAGGTTTGGAGACCTACAAGGAGAAATGATAGGTTGTGTGAGAAACCACCATAGTTAAGGTTTGAAACTTGGAAAGGTTGTCAATTATGATTGTGTGTATATACTCCACCCTCCTCTACATCAAGTGGTATCAGAGCATAGGTTCTGATCAAGAAGTAGAAGAAGGTTGAAGGTTTGAATAAGCAAGATGCCTCCAAAGAGCAATCCAATGACTAGAGAAGTCAAAGAATTGAAAGAGTAGCATGCTATGGATTTGAGACAAATCAAGGAGTCTCATGAAGCTACCCTTGCTAGAATTGCAACATTGGAATCTAACCAAAGGGTCTGGTCAGTGGTGACCAAAGTGACAAAGAGGAAGAGGGTGAGAGTGAAAACCCTCAAGGAGGAGTCCAAGGTGATGATGAGGAATTGGACCCTGAAGAGATGAGAATGGTTAGGATGTTAAAATTTATCAAGGGGGATACTCATAAGTTGAAGATGGAATTTCCTATGTATGGTGGGAAGATGGATAGTGAAGAAGTGTTGGGTTGGATAGATGCTCTTGACGATTACTTTGAGTATGAGGAGGTAGAAGATGACAAGAAGGTGAAACTTGCAAAGACCAAGTTGAAAGGCCCTGCCCTAACATGGTGGAACTATCTGCAAGATGATAGAGTAAAGAAAGGAAAAGCAAAGATATACTCATGGGATATAATGGTAGCTAAGCTGAAAGGATAATTTCTACTTGCAGATTATGAAATTCATACATTTTAGAAGTTTCAGAGTCTAAAACAAAAATAATTGGATGTTATGAAAGACACTAAGGATTTTCATAAGTTAAGCATTAGAGTAGGACATGTTGAGGATGAAAGAGAAAAGGTAGCAAGGTACCTAAATGGCCTAAGGTACAACATTCAAGATGAAATCAACCTCACTACACCTAAGATAGTTGAAGAGTGTTTTTAGTTGGTTGTCAAGGCAGAGGAAAGGATAAAAAGGAGACAAGAGCGGCAAGGAAGAGGTAGAGGAAAGAATTTTAGAGGTAGAGGCAACTTTGGTGGAAGAGGACAGTCACAAAAGCAACAAGGAGAGTCAAGCAACCAACAAGAGAAAAGTGGTGAATCAAGACACAATTTCAAAGGTACAAGACCTAATGAAAGAGGTAGATTTGGTGGACAAGGGAGAGGGTCAAATACCTTAGGTAGATGCTATCAATATAACCAATTTGGTCATCCAACATGGAAGTGCCCGGACAAGCAAGCTTCAAGTTCACATGGAGGTGAAAGGAGATCCCAAGTGGTGCAAGAAGAAGAGGCTTCCAAAGGGAAATTACACAAAGTTTTTGATGAAGAAAATTGGGCCATGTAGAGTGGTCCATAAGTTTGGAGCCAATGCCTATGACATATAACTCCCTCCTAGAGTTGCTATCTCCCCAATTTTTAATGTTGCTGACCTATATCCTTTCAAGGGATCTGTAATTGTAGGTACATGTGTTGATGTAGATGTTGCTAATGAAGATTGGGTCAAGGATTTACCACCCACTCATCCTTTGAAGCTTGAAAGTATTTTAGACACAAAAGAGGTGAAAAGAACAAGGCATAAAGTGTATAATGAATATCTTGTGAAATGGAAAGGTCTTCCCCATGAAGATGCAACATGGATGACAAAGGAGGAAATTAAAAGGCATGAAACAACTGTTCAAGAGCTGATCTCAAGTGGATCTTGAGATTCTTTTCTCCCCAAGTGTATGGTGTAGGAGCACCTAGTCAATTTTGGTCAATGGATGTAAATATGAGTCAAGTGTGTATTTTCAGGTGTCAAGTCACATATTGATGTAATAAGGTCCATTATGACAATTTTTTATGTTTTCAAGTCATATAGGGTCATTTTGTTAAGTTTTGTCAATTTTGTAAAAATGTTGCAAAAGTTGCTTGTGCAACTTTGCAATTTTATCATTTTTGGGAAGGTGAACGGTCATTTGTTTGAATGGTGGATAGGGACAATTGGTTTTTGTTTGATTATGTTTAAATATTCCTCACAAACTTTGAGGCAATCTACTAGAGTGGTTATTGGTGGACAAGCAATAAAATAAGCTTTATTTTTTGTTAATTTCCAGTGTTTTCTATTGTTTCTGAGTGTAGTACCGCTCTGTACTATTGGTTTATGACATGAAATACATGTGAATGGTTAAAGTAATGAATCTACTATATTTTGGTTTTGGTTTTGTTGATTTTCATTGAGGTTTGAGGGAGTTTGAAGTATTTTTCTGAAAAAGGCTTGTAAACCCTAGGTCTGAGGGTTTGAGAGCAAATACAATGTTTTGAAGCCCATTCCACCATTGAAAATTGGTCAAACTCAGTGGAATGGAGGGGTTTAGATTCATTTTAGATAATTTGGTGTTTTTTAGAGTAGGAGATGGAGTCTAGGGAGAATTTGACCAAGCCCTAGCCTAACATCATCATGTGTTAGGCTTAGGAGACTAGGTAGGTTAGAGATTTTGTGAGACAACAAATTTGTGATGAATTGTGGTGATGGAAATTGCATAAGGGGACCCTATATGATGTGTTAGAACCCATGGAGTGGAGTATAGGAAGGTGGTGTTTGAATTTCACATACTTGCTTTGGAAAAGTGGCCTAATTTGGCCTTAGAGTAGCTTAACATACCTAATTTGAAGGATTGGTTCCAAAGTAACCATAGTCCCAAATTGGATATGTTATAAAGGGGCCTAATAGGTATTTGATATGGTAAATGGTTTGTGTATTTGAGGAATTTTGTAGAATATATTCTCAAGAAACTAGGTTTGGAGACCCGCAAGGATAAATGATAGGTTGTGTGAGAAACCACCATAGTTAGGGTTTGAAACTTGGAGAGGTTGTCAATTGTGATTGTGTGGATTTTCTCCACCGTGCTCTACATCACATTTCAACATGGTGCTCATTTTAGAGGTCCGAACAATTTATTTTTCCTAATGGAGCACCCATGTGACATGTGTCATAGTTTTATCCTTTTACACCTTACATGTAGGATGCTAACTCTCTACTAGGTGCCACAAAGTGAACAATTTGGAAACAATTATTATTTTTATTTAATAAATAAAATCAACAACATAGAGGTAAATAATTAAATAATTAAGCATGGGACTCACTAAGGTTGAGACACCTTAATCCCAACACTTAAAATCCCATGCCTTATTATTCTAACCAAGTATCAATTTAATAACCTTAATTGAAATTTTATTTCTTTATTTAGCCTATCCATTCTCCCATGGATAATATGGGGATGAATTTGATACTACTATTCTATTTATATAATAACCCTTAATGAAGCTAGTTGAACTAATGCATATTTCATCATCTACTATAATTTATTAACAAAATATCTAATCATAATAGATCCAATATAAAATTAATCACCACCTTAATAGTATCTCTTCAAGTACAAATAACCTCAACCTAATTAATATAATATTTTAATAAAAGAATCCATCTATATCTTGCACTAGATATTTTAGGAACCTCTTTGATAAAATATAACCATTATTGTTGAAATGGAGCTTATTCCATGATAGACCTATTGGAAATGCAGTCAATCTGTTTGAATTACTTGATAACCTTTAACATGCATTACATTTTCTTATCAATTTATGTACCTCATCAAATAGGGTTGGACACAAATATTTAGTTTTGATAATTCTATGAGCTATATTCCTCTCTATAGAATTACCACCATATAAACCATTGTGCATATCTAATGACACTCTATCAATTTTCTCTTCTTTTAGGCATCTCAAAATCACTCCATCACTATTTTGGTATATCAAATCTCTATCAAATATTACATAATTTAGAGCACGTAATTTCAATATCTTTTCTAGTTTTCATTAGTTTAGTAGGATAATTCATATAAATCAAGAATAAAAAATATCCTTATACCAAACACAGCTTTTTCAAATTATGCCTTTTTTAACCAATCTCTACCTCGACTTGATTTATTCTTCCAACCTCCAAGTTTGATACAACTATTAGATTTTCCATCGTATCCCTTGACAAAATTTATGATTTGGATTTTAATATTAAATTATTAGATCTTGTCAATCCATATATAGCTTCTACCTAAATACTTCCTGATGTGTAAAAGTATCCTTAATAGCTACATGTATGACATAAGCAATAATTTTAGCACTTACCAAATATGGTCTATATTTTTTAACTTCATTCACTAGAGCATAAAAATATTTCTCTATTTTAATTCAACATGTTGAAAAGACTTGTTAAAAAATAAAATAGGTTGATCATATCATTCTTAATTATTTTGTAACAATGCAACTACAAATTTATAATATGAAACAAAAAGAAAAGGGTGAAAAGATCTAAAAAATTAATTGAAGCCAATACTAGAACCTACTTGATTACATCCTTGATCTTCTAAAATTATTGAGCTAGTTAACCTTTCCATTCTATTCTTTGTCCCTTTTTCAACATCTTAGATATAAATTTTATTTTCTTAAGAAAAATAGTAATGGATATTCAAACGAATTAATACCTCTTTCTAGATTGATTCTAATCCCATGATTTGATTCTATATGAATAATTAATTTTCCTTGGTTGACCACAAACAATGAATATATTGAGATTCAATAATAAACCACACTTTAGACATCTCTTAAAAATATTCTCCAAATGATTACAATTCTCATATTGTTTCATTGCATAATTTTTTAGATCGTCCTAATCACAACAAAAATCTCATAGGCCACATCCACTACTCTTTTAAATGTTTCTCATGCAATTTTGAGTCCAAATGACATTCTAACATACACTTATGTACTCCAAGGAGTTGCTAAATTCATCTTGAATTGTTCTAGCTCCTTGACATTAACTTGAATATAACTAGGAAATTCGTCTATCATGGATAATAACTCACATCCAGTTACCTTTTACAACAATGCTTCCATGTTATGTTTCAGAGGAGAAATATTAAAGTTCCTAAAATATAAACACAACCTAATATCTCTATTTTTGTTCCTTACAAAAACTAAATTTTGACACCCAATAAGGAAATATGATTAGTTTGATAATTCCTCATCACAAATCTTGGCCAATTCTTGCTACAATTTAGGAGTAATATGTGATTTATGGTTCTTTCATTTTTCCTAAATGATTTGGCATCCTTTACATTAAAATCATCATGGGACCATTTAAGTACCTTTCTATAATTTCTCAACAATGTAATCAATCTTTTTCTAGTTTTAGGATTCATTATTTTTGTAATATACATGCATCTATGGGATGTTATGTGCTTATAATATGTTAGAATTGTGAAAAACTCACAAAACCATGAGCCATAGGATCAAACAACGAACAAATGCACCTTCCATGCAAGAGAAATGCAAACAATATATGGAATATTCCTCAACAATAAAAAGCTACAAAAGAAAGAGACAATCAAGAAGATATGAAAGCTCGAGATAATCTCAGAGAGATAATTACAATGAGGGTTGAGTGTTATATAGGAGCGAAACCCTAAAAGCATAAAAGAACTTCTAAGTTTAGCTTAAGTGCATGATATAATTTTGACTTCTAATCAATTAAAGAGTAATTAATTATTAGCTAATGCATGATTACTCTAACACCCCCCTTAAGATGAACTTAGGGAGTAGCTAAAAATCGTAAAAAATAGAATACGTGATGGGTCTCGGAAAACAAGGCCTAGTTAGGTACCCATTTACAAACAAAATATCTCTATAATGTGGAGAAACAAAGAAAACCTCATAGGAAAAACTCCACTCCAAAAAGAGATGAAAGTCGAGTGAAGGACTAAAGAAACCTCCAAAAAAGACAATGTCTTGAAAAATCTAGGAACATGTAAAACATTATTGAAGCACGAATTAGTTCTAGACTGTTGTCGAATGAAGACTGATATAGTGTTGAAAAGAAGAACCTCCTCTAGAACAAATGATGATTAGGATCAAGATAACAAGAATCAATATGAGTGCCCCAATGACACTACTCGAATCAAATGACAAAGGAAAAAACACTTGGAACTTGAAGATACAGATGGAACAAGTACCAAAAAATCACCTATTAAATCACTACATATTAGAAGCATGTAATAAATCACCTACATATTTGCCAATACTATTAAACCAACATTATGTATCGAGGCCCATTTCTCCAATTAAAATTTACAAATAGTTGCTTATGAGGACCCATTTTGCCAATAACATTAAAAAATAATTACATTTGAGGAGAAGTTTCTCTAATTGTCATGACACCTCCATGCTAATTGTAGGGCCATAATTGCCTTGAAAATTACAACGTGTCATTGTATAATAATGCATGATTCGCCAAATTTTTAATATACCATTTAAAAATCTCGCAGAATTCACCAAATATGGATTGATATAAATACAGTCAAAACTGTCATTTATTCTTACACATTTTGTTCAGTTCTAAACTTGTTATCTCTCATTTCAAAAGTTGGACTTGGAACCTTGAAGTTGATCGTAAGTAAGTTACAAACTTACAACACCAAAATTCCTACATTAACAAATAGCAAGTTAGTGAAAACCTAAACTTAAAGGTGAGTGATCATTTCTTCATAGTGTTATAAGATTTCTAAATATCTCTTTTCCATTCTTGCTTCAATCTTAAAGATGATATTGAGTAGGGAATAAGATCTATATTCTTTGTCCTCCTTAAACAAGAAGAATTTTTTTTCTAGCCTTTATTCGAAGTGAGATCAAATTGTCGAGTAGCAAGTGCAACAAGGATAAGACTCCTTAGGGTGGTGAAGGGACTAGGAGGCCATCAAAATGCCCAAAACATAAATTTACCATACAATCTTACTTTGGAATTGGCAATGGTTCTAATCTATCAGATCAAGATGGAGCTACATCATCAACTCTTCCACCAAATATTAATGATTAAGGCATTCACAATACCTCACCACCACCAAAAGGTCAAGGTGAGATTTTTCATTGAGTTAAATGAGTCAAATGAGGATGGAAATACGACAAAAGATGTTCCAAGGGATACCCTGGTTAGCTAGAATGAGATAATTGACTTGGATGATGTTGGTAGCAAGAAAAGAAAAGGCAAATCAAAAGTGGCGCAAATAGGAAATGACTAGGAATTTTTAGCTTGATTGGGTGTCAAAGTACCCATTCATTATACCAGTGGAGAAAGCAAACAAAGATTAAACTCCAACAGAATGCAAGTATTTGATTTGTAGTTGGAAATGTAAAGATATAAGAAGTCACAACAAAAGCTTGACACTATAGAAAAAACAAATCATAGACGGAAAGGAACAATTAGTAGTATGATGTAAATCAAAGGAAGAATGTCTTCATGTTAAGTATGCCACAAAATATGAAGAGCATAAGCAAAGAATTTTGAAGCTTGTTGCATGTGGAGGTATAATTGAGGCTCAATTTGGATGAGTAATGGAAGGAGCACAATTGGCAAAAATTGTTCAAATGAGTTTTTTTTTCATATTTTGTCCAAAGGGTGTCCTATGACAGACTACCCAAAATATTTTAATTTATTATCTTTTCTGGGTGTTCCTCACTTTCCTATTGTACATTGGTTAGTAAACACTGGATGGGAATGGGAAAACTATCTTGCTACCATGGAAAAGAAGGATTTAAAGGAGAAAGTAAAAGAGTCAAACTTCATTGCATTATTTTTAGATGAAGTTACTATAGTAGATAATACTTCTTGGGTTTGTATGCATGTGTATACTATAAAACATGTTTTCCAAGCTCATCTTCTTTGTGTTCATAAAATAAAGGATAGTTCAACATCACAAAATCTATTTGAACTACTCGAGAAATCTTTGAATGAAATTGCAAGTATGGATGGCTTGACAATTTTTAGGAGCTTGATGGAACCTGCTAAAATTTTTATGTTCCATCTCAAGTCCTTGTTACATTTGAATGTTGGGTTGATATATGAGAACTTAGGGTTATGCTTATCATCACTATTGAAAGGTCATTGTATTGGCTTGAAATCCTTCTTTTTGAAACCCTTAGCTCTAAATGCTTGTAACAATCTATTTTGTTGTTGACTTCATATTGCCCGTTGCCAATCACATTAAAACATCTTATGCTATTCATAGTCGTTGGGTAACCGGTCCCCCTCGCCTAGGTCTGAGTTTCTTATTTTTATAAGGTTAAGTAAAGTTCCTTTTTGGCCTTTACATCCTTTTTATTTTGAATTAAAAGCTTTTGATCCCCTTCTACCGTATCCTCTTAGAAGGTCCCCTTCATTAGAACAAATTATGAACACGTGCTTAAAAGGTTTCACTTAAGTCTCATCGGCTAGCTCTTTTTATCACTCATTGCATATTACTTCTTGAGTGTATGTTTTAAATTGGCAATAAGCGATGAGCAGTATCTTTTTGTCATTGCTCATCAAAGATAGCTTATGGAACTCTCGATGTTAATGCGTGATGAACGATGTTCCTTGTATCATTGAAGGATCACTTTTCACTAATGGATTTTGAGCTTTGATTATTGTAATAGCGATAAGTGTTGGCCTTCGTTCATATGTTCTTATCATCATTAGTCATCATGGATGATTATGAAATGATAAATTTTGAACAATGATAAGTGATATGATGAATCTACTATGCATCGCGTATCGTAGATAAGTTTTGAGTGCTAAGTTTTATATTAGTGATCCGCGATACAAGTGTTTAGTATCACTATGGGAATCTCTCATCGCTAATTTCTTGCAAACTGTATGAGGAGAATTTGTGATGAGCGATGGCTTGATGATTGTGTATTTTATCACTCATCGCAAATTAATTCCCAAGCTTAAGTTCCAAAGTAGCGATGAGAGATGTAATTCTCTGTTTAGGTTTCTTTCGCTAATTTGAAAAGATCTTATGTGCAATGTCTTTTGTATTGTTGATTTTCATGCAGGTGTACATGTCTTAACCTGATCTCTTCACTATATCTCCCTTCGCTAATAAGATCCAAGGTGTGAGGTTAAAATTAATGATGTGCAATGGGAAAATGAACATGATCAGAGATGGACCACAGATCCAAGGGCTAAGATTTCATTGCATGGATTCTTACATCACGGATAGAGCCAATGAAGGATAAGATGCATCAGCAATAGCGACGACTATTGTTGGAAAGGGGCAACATGGAAGAATCTTGAGGACATTGTATAAAACAAAAAATAAAGTAGTGAGATGAGTGGAGAGTCATTGATGTGGTTTTAAAACAAGATAATCCAATGGACTAAACTTCATTGCAGTAATACTCTCATCGTTGATTGCACCCTAAAATTGTGGGAGGCCAGCGATGAGGGATGAAGTG
Organism: Sequoia sempervirens; assembly: GCA_007258455.2. Lineage (NCBI taxonomy): Eukaryota > Viridiplantae > Streptophyta > Pinopsida > Cupressales > Cupressaceae > Sequoia > Sequoia sempervirens. The sequence goes on from VDFB02091075.1 coordinate 11,538, forward strand.
TATGAAGAAATGTTCTCAAAACGCTGATCTAATGTACTTTGTTGATATTAATGAAGGAGCATAGATTAGGTTGGCGATACATGATAATTGTCAAATCACATATGATTAATCAGGATTAACGGAAAACGTGGCAGTATTTGAGGTGGCATCACTGCTTTCTAGTAACAAATTGCTAAAGGCTAAAATGATGCTCATGATTGCCATAGATGAAGTTTTAAATGCTTTAAGATCAACGACCTAGATTTAAAACTGAGCTGTTAAGTTATCAACTCGCTCGCATGAGGAGTTCTTGAATCATTAACTTTTGCATGCTTCAAATTGCCTATTTAATGCAGATTGCTTGTTGTTCTTTTTCACTATCTTTCTAGTCTACAATGAATGTGAGGTGTGGGTTAGTGAAGAAGTGTGAGGGTGTTAATTTTTCCTGAGTTGAATATTGAACGTTCTTGTCCTAGGTGATTCAATTTTCAATTGGGTTCTCTATCATTCATGCTCTTGTCTATCTATGAATTCCTTTGTTGGGATTGGTTGCAATTGTCTAGTTTTGTAGGTGTGTTTCCCTACAATTTTGATTTAGAGTCTTTTAAATTTTCAATTTTTTCTCGTTCTAGATATGGGAAAAACTGGTGTGCCAATTTAGCCTGCTAGGAGGTCTAGCCGGCTTAATGTGTTTGACTGTCATGAGGATATGTTTGTAACTAAGAAAGAAAGCCAAGCATCCCCTGAGGTTTCAAAGGGTAAGAGGAGGGCTCGAGGTCACAAGAAGAAAGCAATTGTTCAAAGTACATACAACTTGAGAAACATGACCATTCCAAAAGAAATGGTCAAGTTTAAGGGCAAGGAGTTGGCTTAGCCAGCAAAGATGGCCAGGAGAAAAGACAAGAGTCATAGGGCCTACCTAGGAAAACATAATTCTCCCATTGTACTGTTTGATAGTCCTTTGGATGTTGAAGATGACATTGAATCAGGATCTGGCCAATATCTTCTCTCTCTGGTTCCAAATGAGAGCTTTGATGATATCGTGTTAATGGTTCTTCCAATTCCATCGAGAACAAGGAGTGGTTGAGCATTATTTGATGTTGACGACTTGGAATAGGGTCTTCTCATTGTTTTTGTTTTTGATGAAACCATGCTCTTTGCATAGGAGTTATTTATTTCAATATGCTCGTGGTTTGTCTTTTACTCTTCCATGCTAATGTGGAGGTCCTCCGACCAATATGATACAAAATATTTTTGTTCAACGTGGACATGGCGACAATGACTAATGGTACCATTCACGTGTGTTTTATCTTTTTTCTTCCTCAGTTCTCTAATGATTTCATAAAAACTACCTGGGGAGTTTCTCAATAATCGATTGAAATTAGGTTTTGAAATGAAATGGAAATTGTAACTTAGTTGCATGCTATTTGCTCCCTTGTTTATAAAGGGGATTTCATGGCTGATATGAGAGAGAGTTCAAAAAAAATTGAGTCCAAGAAGGGTCTAGGTGAAAGCTATGCTCAAAAAGAAATAGAATGTAAATAGATATGCTAGTGAATATATTAGAAGCCACTCTAGGGCATAAGTTATACTATATGATGATCTTAAAAATAGTTTTACAAAACAATATTAGTAATGAAAGAAAAATTTATTTCTAAAATATTGCTCTCCTGTGTATTTTCTTACAAATTATGAATGAAATTGTTAATTATAATTTCATTTATCTCCTGTCATTGACACTAAATGAATGGGTTTGTTTGTGATTCAATTCAATGAGTTGTTTGTGATTCAATTCAATGAGTTGTTTGTGCTTCAATTCAATGAGTTGATTTAATGTTGAAATGTGGCTATTGGTTTGTGGGAAAAGGAGATAGGATTTGGTAAGGAAGTAATGTTTTAAAACACAATGAGTTGGATGCCACAAAGTAGCATGCTGATAGTCCCTTGATTATTGATGTTAAATTATAGTTGTATTGCTGACTCGTTACAAAGTATGACTCCATTGTTGCCTCAAATAGGGCACTAGTATTTTTGTTAGTTTATCTTGTGATTTATTGAGTTAGTGGTGAACTAGGCTAGAGATTTAGAATAGAAATGAATTTGCAACATACTTAAAATCACACTGTACAAACCTTCAATATCAGTGTATTCCCTGAAACAAATTGCAATTTCATAAGAGGCCTGCCAAGCCTTAGATGATGTTGGTTTCTTGAGGAATACATCTATGTATGGAAATTCTCTTGATCAAATAAAGATATTATGAGCATGAATGGGATTACCCTCCTGGGTCCCACAGAGCCTAAAGAGAAGTGAGGTTCTTAATGCTTCACTTAAGTGTTGGCCAATTCTCAACCTTACTAATAATTGAGTCATGGAAAATTTATAGGTAAGGAATGAGACTAAGTTTGGTTCTTAAAAAATAACCAACATAGTTGATGGAGTTGTAGTAATGCAAGGTCACAAGACCGATGCTTGCACAAAGTTACAAACTACTTGTACACCATACATGCTTGGCATTCACTACATAGCCCATAGAATGAATTTAGCATTTAGAATTGTAAGCAAGTTTCCTATAGTATCAAAAGCTAAAAATTGAGTCCTCTCTATGCATACTTTTGTCGAAGTCCCAAACATTTCATGGAATTTCAAAATTTTGCTGAGGGAATAATAGCAAGAAACAAGCTTCTCAAGGATGTTGATACCATATGGATCTCCTTGCATGGACCAACACAATGAGTTCTTTCAGAATATCAATCCTTGATTGAAGTAATGTACAAGCATCGCAACATAGTAGACAAAGCTCCTGACCTCTTTCATAGGTTAAGCGATATAGAGACACTCTTGACTCTAGCTAGTCTTCTCCCCATGTTGGATGAAATGAACAACCTTGTGAATAAATCCCAAGACCTAACTATGTATATTAATGAATATGCCAAACTACGTAGAAATATATGCATGACCCTATATCATCTATATCTAGAACTAACTTTTAAAAGCCCAATTTTTTCATGTGGCAGAAAATTACGTTGAATCAGCCTAATAATTATTTATAGTTTAATGCAAGCCGATACTTATGTATCTGTGTACGTGGATTTGAGATACTAATGTACCATTGTATGATAGTCAGGTGCTCTATCAGAGAAGTACCTATTACAAAGGAAGCTTTTAACGACATTTTTAAGTCTATTGGTGATAATTTGAAGGAAATTGCAAAACTTCTTCCCATAGAGATTTATAATAAATTCCCTCGAGAAGAAATGCTTGAAGCCATGGGTATTGTGTATTCTCAATTTTGGATAAACTGAGATAGCCCAACCTATTTTCATGATAAAGTAAAAATCTTGGTCGAACACTCTTTGAAAAGTGTAAAATATAATGAGCAGACAATAGAAGGAATTATAAATGGAGATAAGCTTAGACAACAATGTAAGAATTTTGTAAGAAGTATGATGGACCAGTTTGATTCCATGGATAAACCCTTTGAACAGAGATCAATAAAAAAGGCTTGGGCAAACTTAGGTTAGAGTGAAACATTGTGTCGTTCGATATCATAATATTTCAAACTTATTGATTTATTTCAAACAATGATATTGGGGTTGGTGGAGGATGAGGGAGTTTTCAGCTCATTGGAAATTTTGAAATCAAAGATAAGAAACAAACTAGACAATAATTTGGAAAATTGCTTGAGGGTGAAAGGAATTGAGTATAATGCAAAAATAAGAAAGGGCACTCACAATTTGGAGGTCCATATGCAAAAGAAGAGGGTTGTGCAACACTCCAAATGCTAGTATTGGTGGCTCTGGTAGTGGGAAAAATGATAGTGACACAATGAATGTTGAATTTGAGATGAAGGGTGAAGAAAATGAAGACCGGACTCAAAATCAAGATGTCTCTTTTGCTTTATCTCAAGTTGAATGTCAGTTTGAGGACCCTAACTTTATTTTGGAAATGGAAGTGAATTAGCAACTTTTAGGTATTTATACTCCACTTCATGAATCATTATCCAAATTGTACTTGATGATATTTTATATTGTATTCCATAGAATTGTGAATCATTACACTTCATGATAATTTTATATTGAATCATATTCCAAATTGTAGTTGATGATATTTTATATTGTATTTCATTAAATTGTGATATTTTATATTTTATATTGTATTCCCTGATATTGAATTTGATATGTGATTTTGCATCATTTTTAAAGAACAACACTTATCACACTACTTAAAAAATTCCTATTGCATTGCCATTCACACAATCTTTGATAAATAACTGAAAGGAATATTAATCCATTCCTTGAACAAAAGCTAATAGTTCAACATCCATAACATAAACACATGATGTGATATGACAACTTATAAATAACCCCTGATTATTTTGAGTCAAGAGATAGTGAATACAATACTAGAGAGTAAGATAGGTCGATATTCAAAATTAAAGAAATAAACTTAAGTATTTGAGTCATCTTTTTGTTATTACAAAGCAAAATTAAAAATTTCCTATATGCGTTATCAAATAGATTAAACTGTACAAAAAGAACTCACAGAGAATGAGATGAAAAATCAAAAAAAGGAAGCAACAAGCAAATAAGTGAAGAATCTCATCCCAAAACTTTCTGGGAACCAAATTCTCAAACATGAGGCATAGGAATAAAAGCATGGATCCACTCACAGGCTGGGTAAAAAAATGTACTTTTCATCCCATGCCTTAATCATATCCTCAGAAGGCCAGTCATGAGCTAAGATCATTTTTGAATTCTCTAAATTTTGATGATACTTGGTGTCAAGTAAAGCATTGGACTCTTTACAAAAAAATTCCATCTTTTTTTCTGCATCAACCATCCCATCTAAATATGAACCAAATTGATTTAAATCAATATCGTCATCTTTACAAATCACAAGGAGTGTGGGGATTAGAATATCAAAACTATCCTTCCATTCTTCTAGGGTATTCAACTCCCCATTATCTTATAACTGGTAGGGTACAAGCCTTCTATCAACATTTATGGAAGAGTTCATTTTTTCTTGTGCAACTTCAATTATACCTTCCAAATACCCTTTATGACTCTGTGCCATCTTGACAATATCAAAATTAAGATAGATACCAAGTGAGGCATCAGAAGTGGGTTTAGATCCCTTATACATACCTTCCAAAGATGGAAATCTAGGAATCCATTGTTCAAATATACATTTGAGCTGCTCTTGATCCCCACTTACTCTGCTAATGACATTTCTCAAACTTAGATATGAAACACGGGTATTTTCTAGCCTTCTTAATAATTTAGATAGTTTGTGCTCCAAGATGC
>VDFB02091075.1:17851-36010 GCA_007258455.2 Sequoia sempervirens
TTCATCCTCTTTTTTTGGTTGCTCTCTTGGGGGATAATCAAAATCCACATTGATTGTTCAATGGCTAGAGGAAGGAGAGGGAGTGACCTATGGTGGGTTTGATTGCACATTTTCTCTAATAATAGGCTATTGGGGCCTTCTAATAGAAAGGTTAGGTCTAGGCCACTTTGCTAGTTTCTCTTCTAGGATAGGGACCTTACCTACAACTCTATCAAAATTCTTCAACACCACCTCAATCTTGGAAATCGGGTCAACAATATCATAAAATGCTCCAAAATAATCCTTATCATTCTTTATCCTGACTACATCTGCCTTATGGAATGCAATCCATTTCACCTTTCTATTTTTTACCTCATATTCATCCTTGTAATTTCTTATGAAATCTTTGTCTAAATCAACTTGATGGCAAAAATCAGACCTCTTAAGCCTTTTCCTGACCTCCTGTATGAAAACTTTAGGGTCAAAATCCCTGGAATTTAACTGAGATAACATGTATTCCCCAAGCATTTATTTCAGCCTATCTAATCCCTCTCTGGTAAAAGTGAAATATGAAAAGGCAGTAACATAAGGGAAAATGACCCTTTCTTTTGTTTGCCTAAAATATAGTGATTAGTCTCATTCAATTGCCACATAATTTACATGAATTCCAACCTAGGTGACACAAATTTGGGTAGAATATGGGGGCCTTGAGGGAAGCCATATACTCTAATAATAAACTGAGTTCTCATGGAGATAATAATCTCCCCAATTATGTTGTACTCTTAACTTCAGCGTCCACTCTTTGGGCCTAAGGAAATTCAAAATTTGCTTATGCAATTTGATTCTAGGTCAACCCACCCTTGACATTACTTGTCTTACAAAGAAAATCTAAAAAAAATAATAGACTCACTACAATGTTTGTCCTAAATATGGTTCCAACATTGCACTGGGAGATTGTTGCCCTCTTTATCTTTCATGTCTAGTTGTAAAAAACTATTGAAATGAGCTTTCCCTTTGTCCAAAAGAATATGGAAAATGAGAGAATACCACATGAAATTCACCTCTGGCTCCTTACCACTTTGCCTTCTCTTAATTTCCACCAACCGATTGTGAATAACATCAGCTAAAAAGTTGGCATAGTGAAAGTCACTATTTACAAAAGGATGTTGTACATCAACAACCATAAACATAAGAGGTGTCTCCATTTTTTAGCCTGCATCTTATCCCAACACCTGGCATAATGCCCAATATGTGCTTCTGAAATAGTCTTCGAAAAACTTGACATCAAAAGGCTCATGTTCCAAAACAGGGATTTTGAATCTTTCCATAGAAGCTTTTATGTCTAAACCTAAGGAGCCATTTCACTCTAAAGCTATTTTTGTCTTACTTGTATTTTCTTTTGAAAGAAGTAAGGTCTATAACCTTTTTTGCAGCCACATTGAGTCTAAAACCTCACAAATAAAATTAAACTATATCCATTATGATGCTTCCATCCAATGCCCTAATCACTATGATATTTTCATCATACCTAGAAGCAAGGAGTCTGATGAGTTCCACATTTATAAAGAAATTAGGAAAAACCAGTTTCCCCAAATCATAGGTCCATACATTGGAGATAGAGGAATGGAAATTTCTTTTTCCATACCAATGTAGGAACAATTCCCACTTGTAGTGTAGGAAAATGTATCCCTCTACATTTTCACACTTGTTTGGGCCCTCCCTGCTAAAATTAGGCTTTTTTATGCCTTATTTGGTCCTATTTTGCATCCACAAGCCTTATTTAATGCATCTTTCTGAGGATAATCTTGACAAATATGCAATGACCAATCATAATTTAATATTTTTGGATTGTATGGCCCAAATTTAGTGATTTGAGACTCAAATACCACCTTGGGCATATGTGTCCCACATAAGTTTCGGGGCCTAGTCTTGAATTTGGCATAGAACTAAACATTTCTTAAAATTTGTGTCCCAAGCTTAGCTTACTGGGACTCATACACCACAACTGGCATATGAGTCTCACTTATCTTGTACCTATTTTGAATTCAAATTCTTGGTGAGATTTTATTCTCCTAGATCTGATGTCGGCTTGTAGTGTTGTAATTTTAGGAAATTTGGCATAAACAAGTATAAATACAAGGTTATTTCACATATTTTCTCCTAGAAACTTTCCTAAGAAAGTGTGATCTAAGCATTCAATCATTCAAGAGCATTCAAGAGTGATTATCAAGCATTTTGTCTAGCATTATTCAAGAATCAAGCATCATGTTTTTTTTATCTAACATTTTTGATGTAGGTTCTTATGATTCAAGCAAGCTTTCAAGTCAAGATCCATAACATTCAATCAAGATTCAAGATCTACATTCATTCTATCCATCTCATACAAGATTGAAACCTTTTTTACAAGGGTTTAGTAAGTTGGAACATATCTTATTTGTTCATTCATCATTCCTCCATTCTATTTCATTTCAAGGTTTAATTACCAAAATGGGGTTTGACCAAGGGAAATACTTATCCACTAACAAAACAAAATTTTTCCCTCTCTTTGATGTGTGATTGTAGATCTAGGTGGTTTAGGTTAAAGATCCATTGAAAATCAATATTGGAGAAAAGTTGTCAAGTTCTCATATACATTGCAAGATCACAAAAAGTCACCTACAAGTTGTAATTCAATGTTTCAGACTCAAAGATTTGATAGAAGAGAAGCTACAAGAAACCACTAGAGGATATCAAAGTTTCAAATCAATCATAATATTGGGACTAAATCTCCACTTGTGGTGTATGAGTCCCAATATACAAATTTTCAATTTCTTTTTGTAGATCTTGGTTTAGCATTTCCAGATTCTGGTTTCGAGCTAAAACCCTAAACTGGGACTAAATCACCCTACTAGTGTATGAGTCCTAGTGTACTTTAGCAGTCATAATTTCATGAGTGTGGACCCTATTTCAAGCCTCTTTAGCTTTCCAAGTGCACATTTTTCCTTTCTCAGTTCATTCTTCTAACTTTCAACTTCATATCTTGAGTTGCATAGTTAGGTTTATACATCATTTGTATTTCTTATCTTTCTAGGCCTTGAATTGGTGGTGAACCCCATTTTTGTCTTTAATCACACCCTACAACACTTTATTGCAAATCTCTTTCCCTCATTCTATCCCTAGATTGAGGTATTCAAGGTTTCCTTGAATGAACTAGAGTGAAATAGGTCCCTTAGTTCCATCTCTCAAAAGGTGGAACCCTATTTTCCTTGGTTTCATTCTGGTGAGCGTATCCTTTAGAACACCTTATTTTATGATTTGGAGTGCATCATACTCCTAGATCTAGTTTGCATTAACTTTGCATTAGGTCTTGCATTAGTTAATTTGTATCTAGGGTTTCTAAATCTTGCATTAGTGAAAGTGCACATAGGTTGCATTTTTGCATCTTGCATCATTGAAATTCACTTGAAATATGTAATTCCACTTAACCAAGACAACGTTCAAACCAGAAAACATAACATTCACTCAAAATTTGTTGAGATTAGGGCCAAAACCCTAATCTGGGAATCATAGACCCCTTTGGGCGATTTAGTCCCAGTGTAGATTGTTTTACTTAATTTTTGGGTATTTTGTGTGGACTATTTTGTAGCATTTGAATGCTTGAAAACCATGATTGAGAATCATATGCCCCTCTATACGATTTAGTCCCATATTAGATCTTGAGTTGCATTTTATAGCATTAAAAACACTATTTTGGTATTCAATTAGCTATTATTACATTTTTGTTTCAATTTTTTGAGTTTTTGTTACATTCATTTCATTACATCTAGCTTAATTTCATTTGAATCAAAATTATAGAATAACATTTATTTTGTGTTCATTGCATTTATCTTGCATTCATTGATTGTCCCTTTCATGAGCTTTACTACTTAGTGTCCTATTTCTAATACTATAGTGAGACAAAGTTTGAGACTCATGTCATCTCGCCATTGCACAATCGTCATGGATCTTGGGTTATCTAGCTCTTTCACTCCTAGTGTTGACATTAATTCACTTGGTATGGACCACACCCTTAACAACTCTTTGCCTTCAAGTAGTGTGACAAGTGTTGAAATAATGGTTGCTAGTATTCCACAAGAAAACATAATCCAAATCCTCGAAGACTCAACAAACCTACAAAATCAATTGAGTACTAAAAAAATTTCTACTACTGCTATTCATACCATAGATAACATACATTGTATGATTGAAAGTGAAGAAGGAGTTGAACTTCTGCGTAACCTAGCTCAAATTTTTGGAAAACATCTTACCTCAATGACCGCTTGTGCTCAACCTCCTAACTATGTCCAAAGTCAAGGAGGAACTCAAATTCCTCCTCCTACAACCATTGCCTCTATTCCTACTGTTGGTGTAAATAAAGTCTTGTACCTAGTTAATTCATTACTAGGGGAATTATTTATATGTTAAGTTTACTTAGGTCTTAGGAAGGAATCTTTCTAGAAGGTGTTAGTTGACACTAGTTGTTATCTTATCTTTTGACTTGTAACACATGTGAACCTAGGTAAGTGTGATTAGTTGTCTCATGTCATATGATTAAGACACTTGTCATAATCCTATGGAATCTTGTATCACACCTTGGATATATAACCAAGGGATCTCTACTATAACAATCAATGAATTGAATCATATTTGCATATGCATATTCTCTCTCTTTTGCTTTCCATTTGGCCTCAAGATCTTGGCAGCCATAGCAATTCTAACATGGTATCAAAGCGAGTTGGGTGCCATTAAATAGTCTTTTTCTGAAGGGATAAGGTAAATCTTGAAAAGTTGAGTATTCTCTTCTCTTGCATCGTACGATGATTTGGAGAATCAGAAAAAAAATTGATAGAAATACCAGATTTGGGGGGGTTTCCATTTTTTGGTTCTTTATTGCAGGTTCAAATCGAAGCTTGTTGATGTAGATCTAAGCTCACCATTGCATCTAGAAGGTTTGATAAAGTCAATCTTTCCTTTTGTCTCATCCAAATTAAACATATGAGACCAAATCTATGAGGGTTTAAAGCTGAAGAGTGGTTGCCATATCTAGAAGGTAGTTGCATTTTTGGAGCATTTTGGGTCAAATCCAATCCTACCATCACATCCACAAGAGCCAAAAACCCTAAGATCGACAATCAATTTGTCGAATTTGGAGTAGTTGTCTGGTGAGCCAAAAAAAAAATTCCCAGGGAGTCATATGACACCCAAGTCGCCATCATTGCGTCGGTATGATTTTTTTTTAAATCTTGCAATTTTTTTTTATTTTTTTTTTAAATTAGACTTTTATCAATTCAATATTTTATTGTAAAAGTTTATTCAAATAAAAAAAAGAAGGGGAATTTTTTTTTGTGGGTTAAATATCCCACAAAGTACTTTATGCGAGTCTTGTAGGGCTGCACCCTATACCATCGTGGGCCCCACATTATAAACCCGTGAAGAAAGCAAATCCCGGTCGACAAATCAATAACCGATGGCAGTTTATTAATCGATGTGAGTTTATTCAAACCAGCGGAAAATATAAAAGTTGTCACCCATTTAAAAAGATTTCGGCAACATTTAAGAATATTCCACCAGTCAAAGCAAAATTTTGGCCAAGTTGCTAAGTAGGCATGAAGTCCATTTAAACGTCAAAGTTAATCTAGCAGAAGAAGAATATTCCATCCCAAGGTAGAGTATATTCCTTTTTGACGGGCCTATAGCAATCAAATTTAATCGGGTGTTTTACTAACATTAGCACTAAGTCGGCAGTGACGTCAACATTTTCTAAAAAAAATTGTCCCTCTCTCTAATGAGCTTTCTAATTTTGCAGTCCAACTTTGAAGCTCCATAACTTTCTCATTTTGACTCTTTTTTTGGAGCAATTTTTTTTATTTGAGCTAACTTTTTGTACTCTTTGTAGTGGTGCAAATATTTTTTGGTTTTGGTGTCTGGTTTTTCTAGAAACTGTAGATTCTCACAGGTGTTGTTGCTTTGTCCTCATTTTGGGAACTTCAAGAGCTCATATCTTGCTCCTACAGTAACATTTTTTGGTGATTTTTTTTAAGTGCATATGTTTTTTGTGTACTTTCTAGTGGTGTAATCAATTTGGTCTCATTTTTTGTAAATTTTTCACTTTGAGCTTGAGGCCTTTTTTGGCATTTGCATGTACCAAGATCAAGTCCACTTCGTTGTTTTTGGCAAGTGGCAACTATAAATGCACTAAGTATAAACTGTAAAATTAGACATTTCTTGTGGGGTTTCATGATTGAGTGATTTGGTTGGGTAATCTTGTAGTGGTTGGTTGCATTCTTTTGCCTAGTTTATGTTCTTGTAGTGGGGAAATCTCAAATTAAACTCCTCACTCCACATAATTATGCTACATGGAGAAAATCAACATGGAACTATCTCATGGGAAAAGGTCTAATAGGTCATCTAAAGGAAACCATTCATCAACCTACTAATCCTAAATAATTTACAAAATGGGAGCTTGATCGTGAGAAAACACTTGGATGCATATGTTCATTAGTCTCATTTGATTTACAATTTCATATTGAATAATGCAAAACACCTAAAGAGGCATGGGAGACTTTTAAAAAGTTTTATGGTAAAACAAATAAGATAAGGGGATATCAGATTGATAATAATTTGATGAATCTTGATCCTAAATGTTTTGACCACATCCAAGACTACATCTCCAAAGTTAAGCAACTAAGAACATAGTTGAAAGAATTCAACATTGATAAAGAGGAGTTACAATTGACTTTGAATGTATTATCCAAGCCTGGTCTTGAGTATTCAATGTTTGTTTCTGGCTTTCATAACCATCGACTTTCTATGGAAGCATCATATGTTGATCCTAAGTTTGATGACTTTGCAAATCTCTTAATTCAAGAGGAAGCTAAGTTAATGAACACGCATCTAATCAAGTCTTCCAAGTCACAAGAATTGTTGGCTAGTGAGTCTAAGGTATAGAAAGAATCAAGGAATCTTGATAAGAAGTAGAATAAGGAAAAGAACAAGCCACATAAAGAATCAAAATCCTCCAAAGGGGAATCATCTAAGAAGGAGAGGCCTACTTGTGCATATTGCAAGAAGGATGGACATAAAGAACACTATTGTTATAAGAAGGATATTTATGAGTTGAAAAGTCTTCTAAAAAAGAATCATATTGGTTTGCCTTCTAGAATGTCTGAATTACCTCCTCCTTCAAAACAATCTAAGGGCAAAGGTCATGTTGATTTTGCATCTACATCAAGAAATAAAGGACATGCTCTTTGTGCTTTTCTAGGTCATGGATCAGGGAGATGACTTCTAGATTCAAGCAACATCTCATCATATGGCATCTTCAAAGTCTATATTCCCTTCTTTTCAGCCTTGTACTATGTCTTTTATCTCGATTGGAAACAATACATACATGAGCGTAATTGGGAAGGGATATATTAGTTTTGGGGACAACACTTTCTAGGATGTTCTATGTGTTCCTCATTTGATGAGAAATATTCTTTCCATATATCAGATTACACATGGTGGAGGTGGGAGAACTATGGAGTTCACACCTAATTCAGTCATCATTCGAGACTTGGAGAGTAGAGAGATCATTGCTACTGGGGTAGTTGATCATTCATCTCAGTTGTATACCTTTGTAGATTTTGATTCTGATGATGAAATTGTTCCTTCGGTCGTTGATCATACTTCTAGCATGAATCATGAATCAGAGGAGATAGTTGGATTCTTGAACTTGGGAGTACACACATTAGATCCAGTTCTTGAGTCATGTATTCTATCTCCTCCATCTATTATTGCAATTGATGATGCTTGTGATTCCACAGATTTGGTTCCTTGCGATTTAGTGTAGTAGGATATACACTATCTTCTAGAGATAACTACTTGTGATGGCTTCTTGATAGGTATTTCAGACTTGTTTGTGGAGTCCCATCTTGCATATTTGGGGGACATCATTGATGACATTCATCTTCTCTTTGATGGATACGATCCTTCTTCAGTTGTTGTGAGGGAACACCTTGACCCTCTTGTTCAATCTCTACATGATCATTCTTTGCAAATTTACGTGATTGTGGATACTTTTGGATAACATTTGGAGGAGGCTTCTTTTTATTTAGAGGGGATATCTTTCTCTTTTGATCATTTTCTACATACATCTCTACTAGATTTTGGATTTTCCTCTTTAGTAGCGGGCCTAGAATGCCTATTTGGAGTGTGTCAGCTTTCAACATCAACATGGAGACACTTGAGCATGCTTCAGAGACATCATCACACATCATCCATATTCTCGACATTCTGCATACTATCTTGGTTTTGTTTCTTCCTAAGGGGAGGAATGTTGTTCAACAAGATTGGATCATCTTCAACATTCAATTTTGAGCTTCTACTATCTTTGCAGGAAACTCAACATTGAGGGGGGGATGCATTGTCTCTCTTCTTCTTCTCTCTTATGGGGGGGTCTTTTTCATCACATGGGGTTTTGGCCTTCTCATGCATCATTGATAACATTTATTTTTTGCATTTCATCTCTCTTTTGGGGAGGATTTTTATCCCACTGGGTTTTCTCCTTTTCTCTGTTTGTGAGAGATTTCTTTGCATATGTACATGGGTATCTAACATGGCCTAATAGCCAGGACCCATCCTTGTGTCATTTTCATAATAATTTTCTACTCCCTAAGTTGCACTTAAGGAGGGGTGTTGGTGTAAGTAAAGTCTTGTACCTAATTAATTCATTACTAGGGGACTTATTTACATGTTAAGTTTACTTAAGTCCTGGGAAGGAATCTTTCTAGAAGGTGTTAGTTGTCATTAGTTATCTTATATTTTGACTTGTAACACGTGAACCTAGGTAAGTGTGATTAGTTGTCTCATGTCATATGATTACGACACTTGTCATAATCCTATGACATCTTATATCTCACCTTGGCTATATAACCAAGGGGTCTCTACTACAACAATCAATTAATTGAATCATATTTTCATATGCATATTCTCTCTCTTGTGCTTTCTATTTGGCCTCAATATTTTGGCAACCATAGCCTTTTCTAACACCTACCTATACCAACCCTTAAGTTACAACAACAATACAACCTACTAGTAATCTCATTCCTACCTTGGGTATTTTCTCTAGCATTCCTAGTACATTTGTGGCATTGCATGTCATATCTCTTACCACTTTACCTTCCAAAGCATTCCATTCACTTCCCCCTCGAACACATATACACCTCCATCTCAAAATACAACCAATGACACCATTCTCAACCAACTCTTGCAAAATATTTCATCCCTTCAAAGATGACCTTAGCTGATTTAATGAGATGTAAGGAAAAGGATGATGCAAATGTTACTAAATTCATTTCACGCTACCAATCTCTTTATTCCCAAATCGACATAAAAATTTCTCGATCCTCACCTTCAACAAATTTTCATTGAGAACTTGTAAACTAAGATACAAGATAAGATTGGCACGATGAAGTTTCCTTCTTTTGTACACTTGTGTATTGCCCTTCGTGTTTATCAAAATTTGATTAGTAGTCGTGAAACAAAACCCACCTCTAGCCATCTTGAAAAGTCTGAATTCACAAATTAAAAAAATTATCAACCCTTTAGGAAATAGAATAAAGGATTCCTTCAACTAAACCCCCCTCATAAACTCAACATGTTGATACCCAAGTGGTTGTTAGAAATAAAACAACTTCTTTTACATTTGGGGATCTAGTTAGAAAATTTACTCCCCTACCCAATACTCTACATAACATAATGTCACAACTTCTAGAACATAAAATGATCACTTTGCCTCCTGTTAAAATTCGCTATCCTAACAAGTTGTTACCTCCAAAATTTAGATCAAATTCTTACTGCCATTATCATCGACAAAACGGACATGATACAGAACATTGAAAGCGTCTTTAACATCTTGTGCAAGACCTCATTGATTCCAATAGACTTCAAATTGGAGGTGTTAATGATCAAGGAAATAAATTTGTTGCCCCTCCTAACCAAAACTTTCAAATCTTTACCAACCCTATGCCTAATCATAACATTTCATTTGTCAAAGCTCATGAAATTAAGAAGAATAATGTGATGAATGTTGACACAAATGATGAAAACATCGACACTATTGAATAAGACCCTATAGATACTAATGAAAAATATCCTCTAAAAGGTTTAATTGCATTGATCAAAACACAACCTCATAAGGGAAGACCTAAAAAGCATCTTGACATTGCTTTCTCATCTAAAGACATTATTAGAAATGCACCTGATGGTCCTCTTTACATAGCCAGCCGAATCAATGACAAGCCCACTAATGGGATATTAATTAATGCCATTTAAGGAGAGAATGTGATCACTAAAGAATTCTTACTTGTGCATGATCTTTATCAAGAAATATATGATAAACCAAAAGCATGGATAAAAATGCATAATGGTTTCACTTTCCCTATGAGGGGATCGGTTACCCTTCCTCTAAAAGTCAAACCAAAAGAATTATGTCTCATTCTCCATCTCCTCGACGTTGGACCAATTTTGTGTGAAGCTTGGTTATCCATGGCTACACTCCATGGAAGTTGTCCCGTTGGTAATACATAAATGCTTAAAGTTTCGCTTTGACAATGAGATCCTTACTGTGAACCATAGTGTCTTTAATACTTTGTCTTCCTGAGGGAAATTTTCACTAGAATTCTTTTGGCCCGAGCCTATGGAACCTATTTTAACCCTCGTGAGGAATTCTTTTTCCAATCCTATCAAAAGTTCAAGGAAAAATGCATAGCAAAACTATCCCTTAGAAATATGTCTCGACCTATGCCTGAGTCTACTATCCTCGACAAAACTATGATTGAACCAAAAGACCCAAACAAACAAGACCAATCTAAGATAGATCCTTTACCTATTTCCTACAAAATACCAAGAGATAACAAAAACAATCCCGTCACACTTCCTAAGATAGAATAAGTCTACAAATCTAAAGAGAAAGTGGTTGAACAACCTACCATGGTTCCTTTTGTTCCTCCCCTTAGGGAAGAAAAGAAACCTATGGTTGATAAACCCGCTCCTACACAAACGTAACTTGAAACTTGTACTAAAAGAAACAAAAATGCTAGAGAGTGTAGGCGTAGATATCATGCTCTTGATCGAAGGTTAAATGAAGAAAACAACAAAGAAAATTAACATTCAAACTTGACTAAAGCAATACACGATGAGTCTCCCTCATCGCCACAACAAAAAGATCTTATATTGCAACCAAAACGAGAGTTAAATCCTTCTTTGGACATTATCATTCAACATCCCGTTGTGATTAACTTGTATGATGATGATGAGGTTGCTAAAATTGATGAACAAATGCATAATAAATTGAATACACTATTTTACTCTTCTATGAGTTTAAATGGAAATTCTCCTAAGAAGAGTGTTGAACTTGGTGATGTAGTTTGGCACTTGTCATTGTCCCTTTGGCTAATTTTCCACCTGTATACGATGAACAAGATTGGGATGTGGATGACCTACTAATAGGTTGACTCGCATGTGCCTTACTAGTCTCTTACATTGTTTACTTTTTTATGTATGTGATTGCATGTGCATAATGTGATCCCCCGTACTGTTTTGTTTGATGTATCTCTCTATTTATAACATTCCTCTATATGTATATACATTCTTCTCTATGTCATAATATTTTACCTTTTTCTTTTGGGGATGATTCAAGGCATCGAGACATTTAGGTCTCTTCCATGTTGACCCCAAAAAAATTCTTTGCTTTTGCTCTCTTTGTGTCATTCTTCCTACTCTATGAGTATTTGGGGAATGATGACAATTTTGAGCTCTCTAAATACATTGCAACAAAAAAATTTTGACCTCGAATCCGTGGATCCCTTATGTGATTTTGGGATTTCATTTTGGGGGAAACCCATTTTCATGACGTATCTTCATTTGGAAACATATGACTTGGCATAGGGCTTTCTAAATAAGCTCTCATGTCATTTTATTGTTAGCATTTATCATTTTCTACTTTAAAGTAATTGTTCATAACATGGTGTTTAGCAAATTATTTAAAGTGGGGGCATACATTGGCATTATTCATTTGCATTTCAATTATAACTCATGCTTCATTATGTAGTCTTCTTACTTCATGCAATGCACCTTTCTCTTTGTGGTGACATTTGGTGTGATTTCCTTCAAGAGTGTGATCTCTCTTAGCATATTATATTCCTATTAGTGGTTTGATGTGACACATTGCATCCTCTAAGTTGTGAATCATCTATTCTTCGATTAGTGCTCTCTTGGAGACATTAGGCACAATGTTCCCTAAGTTAAGACCTTACATGAACTAAGCAAAACTCCTTTGAACATTCCTTACACTATTTTTCATTTACAACATTTGTTAAATGGCCACCTTGCATAACACACTTTGCTTGCCTATGGATCAATCTTGTTCATTCATGGGTGTCAAGCATAAGAAGTTTTGCTTGCCTCATGAATCCTATTGTTCGTGTTGTGTGGCACCTTATCAAAGTTATTATAAGGTATGGATTTTGTATATTTTTGTACATATGCGAGTCAAAACTTAGGCGTGACTTTCCCATAGCCACTTGCTTGTCTGTGTGAGCGCATACTAGCCGCATGTGTATGCGTCTCATTGACGGCTCACCTAGTGGATGGCTTGAATTTCCACTAGCCATTCTGAGAGTGTGTATTTTTTGCAGAGTGGACATCATGTTCCACTTGTAATTTTTTTGGAAAAAACAACTTAGATTTGATGCACAACATGCAGGACAAATGATCGAAGCTTGATCCACCCCATTTTATTTTTGTTTTCTTTCTCTTTATCTTTGGAAGTGTATGCTTGTTCCTTGTTGTTGCTCCTTGCATTATTTTCATGTGTTTTCTCTTGTTTCTATGTTGGTTTGTCATAGGATCTTGATCTTGGGGGCTTGTACAACCCTCTTGATGATTTCAATCCCATCTTACTAGCATTGGTACACTTGGACCCCTCTTGATGTGAGTTTGTCTACTTTGGTGTAAGTTTGAAGCAAGTTCCTCCTCTAATTAAAGTGGGGGCTAAAATTAGTGTAGGAAAATGTATCCCTCTACATTTTCACACTTGTTTGGGCCCTCCCTGCTAAAATTGGGCTTCTTTATACCTTATTTTGTTCTATTTTGCATCCACAAGCCTTATTTAATGCATCTTTCTGAGGATAATCCTGACACATATGCAATGATCAATCATAATTTAATGATTTTGGATTGTATGGCCCATATTTAGTGATTTGGGACACATACACCACCTTGGGTCTATGGGTCCCACCTATGTTTTAGGGCCTAGTCTTGAATTTGGCATAGAACTAAATATTTCTTGAAAATTTTGTCCCAAGCTTAGCCTACTAGGACTCTACACCACAACTGGAATATGATTCCCACTTAGATTGGACCTATTTTGAATTCAAATTCTTGGTTGGATCTTATTCTCCTAGATCTGATGTTGGCTTGTAGTGTTGTAATTTTGGGAAATTTGGCATAAACAAGTATAAATACAAGGTTATTTCACATATTTTCTTCTAGAAAATTTAACAAGAAAGTGTGATCTAAGCATTCAAGAAAATTCAAGAGTGATTATCAAGCATTTTGGATCATTATTCAAGAATCAAGCATCATGTCAAATTCATCATGCATCATGTTTGTTTTTTATCTAACATTTGTGATGCAGGTTCTTATGATTCAAGCAGGCATTCAAGTCAAGATCCATAACATTCAATCAAGAGTCAAGATCTACATTCATGCTAGCCATCTTAGAAGATTGTAACCTTTGTTACAAGGGTTAAGTGAGTTGCAACATAGCTTGTTTTTTCATTCATCGTTCCTTCATTCTATTTCATTTCATTTCAAGGTTTACTTACCAAAAAAGGGTTTGACCAAGGAAAACCCCTATTCACTAATAAAACAACATTTTTCTCTCTCTGATGTGTGATTTTAGATCTAGGTGGTTTAGGTTGAAGATCCATTCAAGAGAAAGATTGGATAAAAGTTGTCAAGTTGCCAAAGTTGTCATATACATTGCAAGATTACAGAAAGTCACCTACTGGTTGTAATTCAGTGTTTTAGACTTAGAGATTTGACAGGAGAGAAGATACAAGAAACCACTAGAGGACATCAAATTTTAGATCAACCCTAATACTGGGACTAAATCAACACTTGTGGCGTATGAGTCCTAGTATGCCAATTTTTAGACTTTTCTGTAGATCCTGGTTTAGCAGTTCCAAATTATGGTTTCGACTTGAAACCCTAAATTGGGACTAAATCACCCCTACTGGCATATGAGTCCCAGTGTGCTTCAACAGTCATAATTTTGGGAGTGCAGACATTATTTCAAGCCTCTTCAGCTTTCTAGGTGCACCTTTGTCCTTTCTCAATTCATTCTTTTGATTTTTAACTTTATATCTTGAGTTGCATAGTTAGGTTTATACATCATTTGTATTTCTTATCTTTCCAAACTTGCGCTTGGTGGTGAACCCCCTTTTTTCTTTAATCACACCCTAGGACACCTTATTTTTGATCTCTTTCCCTCATTCTATCCCTAGATTGAGATCTCTAAGGTTTCCTTGAATGAACTAGAGTAAAATAGGTCTTGTAGTTCCATCTCTCTAAAGGTGGAACCCTATTTGTCATGGTTTCACCACCCAGTGACTATTTCATCCTTGTACTTCAGCTCAACACCTCTACAATTTCTGGCTATTTAATGTTTACCATCCTCTCTATTGCATTAGGGTCAAGTTTACGTTGACGTTGAGGCTTTTTTGAGGAACCCGACAACTGGGCCAAAATATTGTCCTCATAGGGTCTTTTAGATGTAGAGATAAAGGGTTGGGTGTTTGAATGACTCATAATTCTAGAAAGATTTAAAATAGATTTCTACAATATTTTTCAAGAGAGTTTACAAACTCTATTATGAGCTTCAAGAATAACAATGGTGAATTTTTCCAAGAAGGGCATACCTATTTTTTAGTTTAGCTCAAGTTGACGTGGAATGGGCGTACCTCTACAGTTTTTGATACTAAGCCGGACCAAATAGATGAACTAAAAATTTATGAAGGAAATTATGAGCCATCATTTGTCACATCTGTCATTACTTCTTGTTTGTATGAGTTTAGTTCATTCATCTACCCATTTATCGATTTTAAATGTGGGTCCTCCATCTAAAAGTAATGTACAAATCTAAAATTTCAAAGATGAGTAAAGCCTTGATTTTCTTGAAAAGGATGTAACTGTCCTCTCTATCCAACAAAATTCTCCCATGTCCCATTTGCTAATATCATCACACAGTGTCCTTCCGCAGTTCCACAACCAAGAAAAGGACATTACTCTATGGGCCTACAGACTTGTAGAATCCTTTATCTTCCACCATGTAACAAACATAAAACAACAAAATTACAAAAAAGTAAAATTTTTGAATTGATCTAGATGATTTAAAATGTACAAACACCTTTTATATATGAGCAAGGTGTGATGAGGTAGGATAACTACCCTTGATACAAACATTAAATACCTAATGAAAATAATAAATGCATGAGAAAAGTATTAAATTCCTAGATGACTTTAAGTAAATAATGAGGCATGGACCCATTATAACTAACTTTTGATATTAAAGGGGCACTTCCTAGCAAAAGGGGATGTGAGACTAATGATATCGATACCCATAAGTCAACTTAAACTTAAAGACCAGTCAAAAAGTGCACTTCCATGGTTTCACAACCAAGAAAATGGCATTCTGCTATGGGCCTATAAACTTGCAGAATCTTTTATCTTTCGCCAGGTAATGAACATAGAACAATAAAATTATAGAAAAGTAAAGGTTTTGATTTTGATTTTTGATTTTTTATTAAAGGGGCACTTCCTAGAAAAAGGAAACGTGGGACTCATGACATTGATACCAATAAGTCATAACTTAAAGACTAGTCAAAAAGTGAATGATATCAACAAGATAACATAAGAAGGCCAGGGTTTTAGGATAATAGGGTTTTAGAAAGCCCTAGGTTCTAGACCTAACAACCCTAATTTAAATAGTTGAGGATTACCAAGAGTTTTACGCCAAGGTTTTAGGATAATAGGGTTTTAGAAAGCCCTAGGTTACAAACCTAAAACCCTAATTCAACTAGTTGAGGATTACCAAGAAATTTATATTTCAAATTGTAGTTGATATTTTAAATTGTATTTGATATTTTATATTATATTCCTTGAAATTATGCATTGGATTAAAAAATAGCATATTATTAATAATTTCATATTTTAATTGTGTTAAACATGTACTCAGTAATTCATCACTCAACTTAGTGCTTAATAACATATTAATTATAGTAGCATATACAACAATGAACATCAACAATCGTTTAATGTGTATCTAGTAGTTGAAACACGACTTTTTCTTCAAATGATAGAATAAATAATATAGATAATTGAACATCAACACATTGCTGAATTTGAGCTTTTTTATTGATTTTCACATGAAGGAATACATAGAGACAATGCAAAATCTTGCTCAAAGACAACTCTGCATAGAGCTGAGTTGGAACTTGGAAAATCATATTATCAATATCAAATCATTGTATCACCTTTTCTAGCAACTTCCAATGTTTAGGTGGTGGAATTTTCATTTGTTTTAATTGATGTTGTTTGAATTGAAAATTTGTTAACAATTCATGATTGAATTGGAACCTGAATTGAATGTTTTAGTCAAAATTGCATTCAAGGTTACCAGTGGTTTGATGGAATCCAAATAGTTCGCCACATCTAGGTTATGAGGAAATTGGTCCAAATCAATCTTCCTTGCACCCTCCATCTTCTTTATGAAATTATCCTTTCCAATGAATCACTCATTTGTTTCAAAATCCTATGGCAAACCAAGCTTTGTGAAGTTCCTTACCTTTTCATCCAACTTCTTCATCTTGTTTGTAGCCAGATGCACAAATTCTTGTGTTTCACACATTCTCAAACACTTTTGAATGATAGATGACATCATTGAGGCAGTAAGCCAATTATTAATCCCTTTTTATTTAAATTCATTCTCACTGGCTTTGTAGACTATTTGTTGAACTAGTTTTTCTTATTTCTCCAATGCTAGCACATTTTTGTTGTCCACTAAATATTTGTTGAGCTTCTTATAATGTAGTTTGGTAGCATCAATCAATTGAAACAATTCACACAAATGATCAATCCTCTACATTATTTTTTCCCAAATCTTTTCTTTCATATGCCTAATTGTTTCTCTACAAAATCCAGTTAACTTATTTTGACAAGAGTTAATTTATTTTTTTACTTCCATCAGTTTTGCAGCCAATCTTTCATTTCTTTTTCTCTCTTTCTCCAATTTTTGTTCCCACTATTTATTCCCTTTCCCAATACTTTGTCTTCATATTTCTTTTTTCTCTCGTCTAAACTTTGCTTCAGTTCATTCACTTCTCTCTCATTTTGTTTATCTTCTTTGCTTGTTGATGTAGAGGCCATTTTTTTTATTCTTTTTTCTAGTTCATTGCTCTTGTTATTTGCTACTTTCCTCTTTCCTTTCTCATTTGCTAGGCTTGCATGTAACTTTTCTATTTGAGTTTGAAACCTTTTTTTTTCTCTCTCTCGCTTGCTTTAGCAATTATGTGTAAACCAATTCATTGTTCTTCTTTGATACCTTAATTTTTTTGAGTCCAAAAAAATCCAATTGCAAACTGCTCACCTGAAATTCAAATCAATCCATCTGATTTGTTGGTTTATTTTGAACTATGGTAACAACAATCGTGTACTCTATGATTTATTTATTTGTTTCAAATGTGGGTGATACCATGGTTGTTGCAGGCTTTGAAGTTACAATAGACACACTCTCCATTAGTTGTTTCTTTTCTTTTTTATACAATTATGATTTCTTTTTAAACTCTTCAATGTAATCAAAACCTAGGGACATAGGAACAATGGAATGCTTGAATGTCGAAGGACTAGGAGTACTTGTAGTTGCTAATGCTATTATAGCCACACTAATTGTGGGAGTGCCTAGAAATAACTCCTTTGTGGTGGAAATGGTAGTTGGACTTGGACCTGCCAATTTTTTCCCCTCATTTGTATGCCTTGATCACTTGGTGTTTGTGTGGTATCTTGTATTGTTTTCCTCTTGTGTGCAATTTGTTGTTGTAGCATATGTTGACCGCTACTAGT